>NGBS01001358.1:0-16488 GCA_002245135.1 Proteromonas lacertae | reverse complement strand
TTGAACTAAGTATGTATAATAACACATTATTATATACTAATTATCTTCAAAATTAATAACAAAACTATGAACTGATATAGATAGGTTGTGTAACAAGTTAGTAAGAAAGGAACTCCAAAATGAACTCATTTCTACTTCTTTTGAGGATTTGTAATACTGTTTCTCGTAACTTTCCATCGCTTCTAACTTGCTTCGTTTTAATTTTTGGTCTATATCTTCTTCACTAACAAAATTATATGAAAAATGATCTTCCACAGACAATGTCAGTTCAATTTTGTCAATTTCTATACTAATACTCTGACTGCTAAAAATTCCCCAACTTATCTATTTATATAACTCACTCTATATACTAGAACTTTCAGATTCTTTATTATTCCATATTTCACTTTAAAGGGAACATTCAGATCATCAAATAACGATTTTTTGATTGTCTATTTAACATATACATGCAAAGTATACTAAACTAGGTAAATTAAGCTCTCCTGACAATATAGAAAATCTTAACTCTTCCTGTGTGATATTCTCACACAGAAACGATAGGAGAGAGATGATAGTTTAACACTTATATACTCTTCAAACATTACAAGAATATTTTTTCATAGCCCCAATTTATTTTTGCATAACCCTAATTTTAATTTCTATTTTTAAGAATAAAAGAATTAAGGATAATAGAATATACAACCATTAATCAAAAGATTAAAAAATAATAAAATAATAATAATCATTAAAAGTGGATTAATAATGATATTCTAACCAAAATCCTTTAAACGAATAAAATGAGAAAGTCACAACATAAAATAAATAAGCAACAGAATGTTCCAAGCACTAACAGCAATATTAATAAGCAAAGTAAATCAAAAGTTAAAACACATGATAATCACCGTTGATATTAGAAATTTTACTGAAAACTAATATTACATTGATTTATGGTTTACTATTGATTAATGGTTTAATTTGCTAAACCCAAACTCTTTAAATTTCTCTTTTACCAATTAAAATAAGTACTACACAATTCCAAAGAATAATGATAAGATATTATATGTATTATTCTATGAATGGCCAAAACACAGTGATAGTAAATTGACATTAACCATTCCCAAAGCAACAGATAATACTAAGATTAGTTTATTGGGAGATAAAAAAGGATATAAATTTACAATTGAAAATAGTGAAAGCGGTATGATAATTCATTTCCCAATATTTGAATTTGATGATATTCCTGATACCTTTGCTTATGTGTTGAAATTATAAAATGTGAATTTAATTTTTCTAATAATAATGAGGTATTTCTTTCTATTTTTATGTTTTATATCAAAAGCTTGATAAGGTTTGTGTTTATTGAAACAGCTATTTTTTTTGAAAAGCTTTACTCACATTCATTTTGATATTTGAAGAGACAAATTATCTATAGTTATGCAGTCAGAATCTACCTTAGATCAGAGTGTGATAAACGAAATAAAACTAACTGAAGTTGATGTTATAAATGGCAAAGCTTTCTCTTATTGTAAGGATCCTTTTATTTTAGTCCGAGATTGCTTCCTTCGGATTTACTGTGAGATGAAGAGTGTTATAAGCAACAGTAGAGAATCTAAATATCAAAAATGTTTTTTAGTGTATGGCAATGAAGGAATGGGTAAAACAATGTTAAGCTGTTTTCTTGCTCACTGTTTCAGCAAAGATAAATATTTCGAGGGATATAATATTGTTTTTTACTGTTATACACGAGAAAGAAGTAAAAAATACTGTTATTATTATCGAGAAGCTTATGGTGTTGGATATGAAGAAATAAAAGATCTACCCTATACAAAAGAAAAAACAATAGTGATTAGTGATAATTATCCAATTAAAGAAGATGATTACAGTAATGCTGAGATAGTGATTATGGTATCTTCACCAAGTGCAGATAAATACAAAGTTATGAGTAATAAAAGAGCTCCAGTACAATTCTATTTACTAACCTCTCACATCAGAAGAAATCAACTTCTGTAAAAGAATAGAATATAGGTTGTCTGAAATAGAATATATATATGAAAATGAATTTGATCCAGAAAGAGATGGTTTACCATCATATATACCAGCATCATACAATGAAATGTATTATATATATGACACTGATAGAATCGATGTAATTCCAGAAAGAATAAAGTTTAAATCAGATGAAATAGAAAGAAAAATTTTAACAACATACTTCAATGAACCAAAAAGATTTAAATATTTATATCATGCATTTAAGGATCAAAGAAATGGAATGATATTTGAAAGAATGTGCCCATATTATTATAAAAGATAGGTTGCTTGATAATCAGGAATATTCTATATATAGGAGGTAATATGTGTTATCATGATAATATGAAAGATTTTGTTGATAAATATCTTCACTCAGATGAAAAGATATACGGAAATAGTGATATTTCTAATACATTATATGTTGATTTTAGTGAAAATCAAGAATTTCCAGCAATTGATGGCTGTATTAATTAATATATTCAATATTACATCTGTTCAAATGACAATTAAAGATGATCATCCCACAGAAGATACAATAATTGTTATTTCTGAATGTATATTAATATATTATTATACTTGATTAGATGATATACAGTTACTATAAAGATGTGATGATAGGCTACATATTAAATACTCCTACTAATCCATTTCCAGAAAGTATTTCACAAGCATCTTCACTTTATGATCTTGGTTATATTACCAAGTAGTTTAAAGAAATATATAATATTCAAAATGGATCAACGTAAAAGAATTCTATGTGAAAGTTATGTATATTCTATTATTTCTTATATTATTTCTAGTTCTTAATCAATGAAATTAACTGCAGAAGATATATCGACTCTGATTTGATGAATATGTATAGTGCTGATAGACAGGCAGAATTCAAAGATGTTATGGGATAGTGATAAGACAAAATTTGAAGAATTAGAGGATCAATTATTCACTAATTATAATGACATATTGAAATGCATAAAAGAAAATGATTTAAGTGGATTAGTAGAATTTTTTAAAGGACAATTAGAAGCAAATCAAACAACAATTAAAAGAAGAATATGATAGATATACTACACAATTGTTAAGTATTTCAGAACCAATTGAAATATTTAAAATGAAAGTCAGATTAGCCATATTTAACAATATCATAAATATAATTGATAGACAATTAGAAGAATCCAGTAAATGATGAAGTATTTAGCACCCAAATGAATGATTTAAAGAATCAAATAAATGATTATAAAGCAAAAATAGTAGAACAAATAGATGTAGTAGATGAGTCATTCGAAAGTCGATGGAGCGAATTACTAAACAAGCCAGAGGAATTGAATGAAAGAGTAAAGGAATTACATAACGAAATTGAAATGATAAAGAGCAACTACAAGAATTGCTTGACAGATTGAATTATTTCCTTAACCAGTTGAAAACAAATGAACCAGTTTTAGAATTAATTAAATTAGTTTCATCATTACAAAAGAATTTATCTGATATATCAAACAGAATAACCACATTATATGGTGGAATAACCGAATCACAAAATGATCCAGAAAAGTTAAATAAAATATGTGATGATGTAGAATTATTGAAGAGTCACCTCTGTATGATACATAAGCTGTTCCAATCATATTTACAGTTTAACTTGGACAATGATCTTGAAACATGTTTATCATATTTGAGACTTTTCCTTAAATATTTTAAAGCAGATATGGACATAGATGATAATGATGATGATAAATCATCTATACCACCTTCATCAACTACTGTAGTTAATGGAGAATCAATAAGTGATAATGACAAGGAAATATCTACTGACGAATTAAACAATTTACATAATAAACTTCTTTCATTACAATATCAACTCCAATTGTTAGGTATATGCGATCTTGAAGTAGGAAATGAATTAGTGAAGAATAAAATGAATTCTGAAATAGGGAGAATATAGTGAAGATTACAAAAAGTTGTTGCATGATTTAGATGATTATTTAATCGATGAATATTACATTGATTTAGATGATGAAGAGAGAGAAGATATGAAAAATGAAATTATTACTGTATATTATGTTATTATTATTATTATAGTCAATTGACAATAATAGAAGCTATGATCGTACTGAATTAAACAGATGTAATCCAATATTTAGAATTATATTTGTTACATATGATCATGATGAAGTTACAACAAAACTTGTAATAGGTGAAGAAGATTTTGGATATTATGGCAAAGAATTTAAAATGAAATGATAAAAGAGATGAATAAGACATATATTTGGGATTTTGTAAATCCTGCAAAAAGGCCAAGAACAGAAATAACAAAATCAGGAAAATGTTCTTTAGATAAAAACCAAAAGAATATAATCAAATCTATAAAATCAAAAAGACTTAGATTTTCTACTTTAAATTTGACTACAAAAGAATTATTAAATGTTTATAATCAAGAAACAACTCCTGAAACAACTCCTGAAAGATTTACTGCAAATACAACATTTAAATTCAAGCCAAAAGAATATTCCAGTTTACTTATAAAAGAACCTTCGAAAAAGCCAATTAATCCTGAAAAAGATATTAATGAGTTGGTTAAAGAATTTAACAATGCTATTATTATGAATCAAGCTAATAAAACTGATAGTTTAAAAGTAATTATAGATGGATATAATGATTCTGTAAATGAATTAAATACATCAAATGGTGAATTGAAGTTAAATGAAGATAATAAAAAAAATAATAAATGGTATTGAAAATTTATGTAGGAGAATAGATGAAATTGTAGTACTGAATAAAGATAAAGAAGAAGTAAAACATTTGAAAAATTATATTGGATTAACTGTTCCTACAAGAAACTATGTGGATAAATTATTATCAGAATTACCTATTGATGAGACTAAGAAGTGGATAGATGATAATTTATCTAATTTAGGCTTTCCTATTACTAAACAAGCTGAAGATAATTTACTTCATCGCTTATCTATTGTAAATGAAGAGAAAATTAATAAGTTTATACTGACATTACCTTACATTGTTAATAAAGAAGGAATAGGTAAATTATTATGTGAATTACTAGATGCTGTAAGTAAAAATTACATAGAAAATTTTCATTTGAATTGCTGTTAATGCTACTCAAAATGTAGTTGTTAAGTTATTAGCTGAATTACGTATTACAATTGATGAAGATTCTATAGATCAGTTTATATCTAAATATCCTGTTCCTAAAGAAGATGATATTTATCAGTTTTTATTAGGCATTACCTGTTGATGGTACTAAAAAGCATATTGATAAGTTATTATCTCAATTACCTATTCCTATTAATGAAGATAATAAAGAAACTTCAATATCTAAACTATATGCTACTGTTGGTGAAGATGCTGAAGAAAAGTATTTATCAGAAATACCTGCTGATAAAAGAACGTTGTCATCCGAATTACTTAAAGAAGCTACTAAAGAGTATATTGACAAGTTAAAACATGCCTATAATTCAATATCAATAATGAAAGGAAATTTAAAAGATTTTTGTTCTACCTGTACAAGTATATTTATATTAATATAATATTGTAATAATAGAAACAAATGAATTATGTCGAATATTTGAAAAACCAGTGATTATAAACTATGATAATACAATAAGCATTGGATGTGATATATTCCAATATCCTGAAAGGAGAGTGTATATCCGAAATGTTTATAAAGATATATGGAATGAATTGAAATATTATATATTCTTTTTGAAAATACGAGATGTAAAAAGTAAAAGTTTTGATGATATTAATGCTATTGTTGATATAATAAATGAATGTATAAGAGAAGATAATGAAGAGAATAATAAAAGAAATATAAATATTATTAGAGAATATATTATAAAAGCAAAATGTTTTGAAGAGAAAATAGCTGTTCTAGATGATATGAACAATAAAATATTTAGAGGTAAAATCAGAAAGGAATATAATGGAAAAGAATACAAAGCAGTTAAATGCTTTAAAATTTTATTAAGAGGAAATCCAGGATGTGGTAAAACCTCCTTTATAATATTCATGCTGAAGAAGATCATTGAGTTAAATGAAAGAATTAATGATGATAGATTAAAAATTGAAGTATATGTATTTAAAAATGGAGGTAATAATGATTTCAATAAATATCGATTAATTGGAGAAAAAAATCCATAGAGGTATTAACAATCCAAATATCTCTGATATAGCTATAACAGATTCATATAACTTAGATACAAGAGATGCAAAAGCTTCAATTATATTATACATTACTTCACCAGATTATAAGAATTATAATAATTTTTATGATAATAATCCTAATAAATTCTTTTATTATATGGATGTATTTAGTAATGATGAAATAAAGGAATGGGAAGAAAAATGTTTACCAACTAAATTGAAATATTCAATATATAAAAATGGATTCAATAGTAAATATGGAAATGTTCCAAGACATATTTATTATGCAGCAATATATGATGTATGTTATGGTAGAGATTATTGGGATGAGTTATACTCAATAGGTATTAAGAGAATAATAGGTGGTCTTGGATATATGGAATTTCTAATGCTATATCTATTTCCAAGTGAATCTGCAGAAGATAGAATATCCCAAAAAACTACAACATTTGATAGTACATTATGTCATTATATAGTGAAATATTCTATACCATATAAAGATGAAGTGAATAAAATCAAATATTATGATAGAATCAATGAATATGAAATGGAGTTTATATCTGATGAAGTATTTGATTATATTTATGATAACATAAAACACAAAGCTGAAAAAGCTGATATTAATGATATTCAAGAGATTTTTAGGAGTATTTATAATAAAAAAGATCATCAATTATTTCAATTACTATTTGAAGAACTAGTATTTTACAACTGTTTATATAATGGAGAAAAATTAAAATATAAAAATAATACAATAATAGAAACAATTGATAAGAATGAATTTGAAAAATTTAGAAGTTTATTCAATGTTGATATATATTCTACTAAAATGAAAGGTGTGTATTTAGTTCATTTAGCAACTGTTGAGAATAGAGAAATGATTTATTTGATGAATAACTGTTTTATTCATGTTATAAATGATCCAAGCAAAGCCAAAAGAGAATGTAATGAAATAATTGATGAATGCATTATACAGTTAGCAACGAAAATGAAATGGTTAGATTTTCATTATATATTTGTTTCTTCAAAAGGCAAAACTTCTAAACAATCAACAGTAGATAATAGGTTTATATCTCACTTAAAGCCAATAATAGATCCAACAACTAATGAACCTGGTATAGTGAGTCTTAAACCATCAAATAATGAAACATATTATTGTGTAAATGGAGAGAGGATAAAAGTTATTATATTATATTATCGATCAGAATTTGAGAAAGAAGTGTATGGAAAAGATTTTGGTTTAGAATATCTTTATTAAACCACTTTTAATGATTATTATATATTATAATGTTTATATCTTTTGATTAAGGGTTATATACTTTATTATCAATATTTCTTTTAATGTTATACATCACAAAAAGAAATTAAAATATAATAATGAATAATAAAGGGTTTTTTAATCAAAAAAATAGCCGTTTTATGTGTTCTATTTCACCTATAGTTTTTGACTCATAGAAACATAATCAGACAATAAAAAATACATCAATCGATTCGTAATATTATGCTGGGCTCATATATGCCCTTAAAAAATGGATACTGTTGTCCGCCGTTCAGCTAAATACGCCGTTGAGCGTTTAGAAGATTTTTTTCAATTCTAATATCATAAACGTAACCTCTGGCCCTTCAATATTACTAATCAACGCTTTGTATTCCAAAATAGTTACGTTGGCCTAATATCGTATAGTCGTGTTTAGGTTCCTATACTGGAAACATTTTTTATTTTTATATTATTTTAAAAGCTTATAACAATAGCAGACATCAAGATAAAGGTTTTAAATAGAAAAGGAATACCTACTTATTGCATTTACCTACTTAAAATTTAATTTGAAAAAACAGGCTTGAATGAGGCTTGAATAGATTTTTTATTTTTTCGTTTTTAAGCGTCTTAACATCTAAATATGTGTGATTTAATTGCTTAAGCTAATGTATTCTTAACTCCAGTAGTGATTGAAGCAAAAAAATTAAAAATAAATCTATAATTGTTTTCAATATGTTGGGATATAATTCAAAAAAATATATATCGCAGATGTAGCTTATATGACAAAGTAAGATTATATTTGCATATAACTCGCCATCAAACCACACACTATCATTTTAGAATTGAAAAAAGTCTTCTTAACGCTTAACGGCGCATTTAGCTCAACGGATAACAACAGATACATATATCATGATCACAATATGGTGCGATATGACACCATATGGTGATCATGTCATCTCAAATAAATCAAAAATAAAGTTCAAGTCAAATCATTTTTGAAACAAATCTATTTTTCTTATAAGACATATATTACATATCAAAATAATGCTAATTAATTATGTAAATTATGAACAACACCCCCACACAAAAAAAATCAAATCATTTGAATCAATGGTATTTTGAGTTAACACACAAAATGATTAGCATGATCATTAGTCAACGTTTGATATTAGTATTTGTAGGTCCATGTGACTTAGGAAATAGAGATTATCCGAAAGTTACATATACACCAACAATGAAAAAAGTAATCATTAGAATGCCACAAAGATGTTTTAATGGTAAGATGCCAATATTCTTCAAATGTACTAATGTGGATTTAGAGATGATAAATTATATTGAAACTCATACAATATTTCACCACACATAAAAAAACAGAAGAAAAAATAATTAAATAATAATTATATTATATTAAACCAAATTGTTTTTTCATTAACCTAATTTTTGCTTCACCCACTATTGTATTATAGTCAGTAGCCTTTTTGAAACTACACTGATCTCTTAAAATATTTTTCAAAAAATTAATAGCAAAAAACCACAGTTAGCAGTATTTGAATTTTGATTCTGTACTCCATTGATTTTAAGTTCATACTTTTCATTATGATACTTCTTTAATTTTTTCAAATTTTTTTAAATTCTTCCAAGTGTTGAGGATCTTCACCAAATGAATCATAGTACAGGAATTGCTTTTTGATATTGTCAACTACTAAGGCCACCCAATGACCTATAGAATCAGGGCTAGCTTGTGTGGTGAGTGTATTGATTATGATTCCCCATTGATTCTTCTTTTTGGGTATAGGAAGTACAAGCTCGTCCCAGCAGAACACTCCCATGAACTTTCCGTGAAAATTATTGAACTCATTTTTCACAATTAACTCTATATCAAAGTTCGAAAAGGCATCTGAAGTGATACTGTTATACAAAACTTTCCTACGTGAAATTAATTTCTTTACTTTTTTATTATTTCCATTACCTATTCCAAAGTAACTCATAGCTTCACTGAGTTGTTTTGCTTGATCTAAATTACTCACTGCTCTACCAAAATTAGTGAGTGAACTTGGAATTGTTTGTTGTGAACGTTTCACGTAGTTATCCATTTTGATTGCATTCTTGTGTTGATATGGTGTTGGTTTTAACCAGTTTAATAAACCACCTGCATCTAGCAAACCAAAACAAGCAGTCAATGCACTGAATACTGTTCCTATACCTGCAACAGTTTGTAATGTACCTGTTGGATCAGCTGCAACAGCAGTTTTTGCCATTGATGGCATAGCTTTTGAAATAAGTATCGAACATATGGATGAGTATTGAACATAAATGAAACACCAAAGTTATACAACAAGTCTACAGGTAACCATGATTTTTGAATTGCTTCAGGTAACATTGATTTAACTTTTTCTGAATTACCATAATACAAGTCAGTGATAGCAGGTAATCTACCACCTGACAGCATACGAATTATTTCATAGTAGTCGAAAATGAAGTACCACATTACATACAAGAACCCTGATGTTGGTAGTTTAGATTTTTTCCATAACCAATAAGCTAAACATGTCATTACTATTGCACGAACATATTTCATTGCATGATCTACTTCAAACATTTGAGGAGTAACTCCACCAACCAAATATGACTTCATTGTATAGTATATTTGTGGAAATATCCTAAATACATTCTCTACACACAGGAACAAATTACCAGCAAAACCCATAAAATCAGATTCACGTAATGAATCAAGTGCTTTTTGAAATTGTGAATTTTCAAATTGTGCCCATGAACTACAAGCAGTTTTCACTAAACCAATAGCTATTTCATATTTTTGTTTATTATCTGCATTCACCCACTCTTGAGGAAGTGAGTGACCTAACTTCTCTCTGTTATAATCAAAGTTAATGAAATCTCTACTATTCTGTGATGCTATTTCATTCAGTTCTCTATATTTATCTTCATTAATCCATGCATGCTGTTCTTTATCTATATCTATACCACTATTCATCAGCTCTTGATTTTTTGGATCTAATGCCCATCTATAAAATTTTGATCTTTCTAATATCTCTTGATCATCCATATATCTTTGTGCCTTTTGGTTATTCAATGCAATATATTCTTTTACTTTTTCAGCTCGATTCGGATCAAAATTATATGGATCTGAATATTGATTGATCTTACTTACTCCATCAACTAATTCATTTTGCAAATACTCATGCTGTAGTAATAGTTTGTTATAATATTCTATTGCATCTTTATCCCATCTAAAGACATACCAAATAAACCATTATTTACTTTAGGCCATAAAGCATATTCACTACCCATACCATTAATTAAATTGCACACATCTGATCGTGCTTCTGGAACACTACGACCACATTGATATTTAGATCAATTGGCAGATTACTTTCATTATTTCATTGTTCCACCATAGCTGGAATACTTTGATATAATATCTAATGGCAATTCTACATTTTTACATACATTTTCTAAATCTTGTTTTGTATTATTCATAACAATTTGCTTAACTGATTCATAATCATATTGATTAATCAAAAATGGTTGTAATTTTTTCAATATAGCATCTACATTATATCTTTGTTGTGGTTGTTGCTGTATTGGTTGCGCCTGTCATCATTCCAGCGTAATTTGATACATTTGAACTTTGATTATTATAACCTACGCCAGTTGCAGGTATTGAAGTTGTATTATTATAACTGGGGCCAGTTGTAGTATTATTACTTGTTATGTTAGAGCTGGCCCCAGCTGTAACATTCGATGCTTGAATATTTGAAGTGGCCGGCGCACTCGTCGAATTTGTTGATGTAGGAGTAGCACCAAATATACCTCTGAACCAATTGTATATATTACTTAGTGATGTAGTAAAGAAACCCATTATACTATCTAACTTAGAATGAATCCATTGTGACATATCCATTGGAGGAACTTGTTTCCAACGATTGTATACCAAACTGACAAAATTGGGAGTTAACATTGACACAAAAGATGCTGCATTAACCCATGCTGGGGATAAACCAAATATCCATTGCATAACACCACTATATCCTATTCCTGCATTTACTAAATACTTTAATATTGCACCAGCAGTACTATCAGGAAATAGTATATCAAACACTTGTGAAATAGAACCTAATGTCATAGTGCATAAGCAGAACTTCACACCAAATTTCAACCAATCGTATGTTTTTCTCTTTCTTTTATTGCTGCTATCTTTCTCTGATATTCCTCATTCCTTGCTTTCACTATTTCATTTTCTTGTTGTAATTCATACTCGTTATATTTTTGTGTTGTACTAACATTAATATTCCATCTTGGATTGGATTGATATGAATTCACATTGTACTGTGATCCCCATTTGTTGTAATGGTTGTCCTTCAATTTGACTCAAAAATAGATTTTGCCATTGGTATGTTAAATTCTCTGGTTGAGCATAATAATCTGAGTATGGCTTGTTTCACTTATCTATGTTCCTATAATATCGTCCTGATTTCTTTCAAAGCTATTTGTAATTCAGCTTTTGTCATACGACTAGGAGGAGGTAATGATGAGTCCCTATCCTTTTTACTATTTTTTCTACCACCACCACGTTTGGACTTTGACTCGTCTAAAGCATTTGATTTTTGTTTCTTGCTAGATCTTCTTTTGGATCTCTCATGTGATCTTGATCTTGATCTGGATTTATGGGAGTGTTTTTTACCTTTTTTTGAATTTTTATGAGATGATGATCCATCATTCTGTAATATGTTGTATATATCCTTTGGAGAGAATTGTGATAGTAATTCATTGATCATAGCATCACTTGGTTCAGCTTCTGTGATTTTTGGTTTGGACATCTTGGAATCATTTTCATTCATTGACTCTACTTCACTATCAGACGCATCAGTAGAACTATCATCACTCACATATTCAGTTGATTCAGTATCACTCACTTTTTTATTTCTATGTTATGAAAGAAATTTAATAAAAAAACAATGAAAGTAATAATATAAGTATTATTAGCATTATTAAAAGTCAAGCTTATGTTGTTCCCCGTATGGCGGAAATCCCCGTATGGCGGAAATCTATATTGCAGAATGATTCAATCAAAACTAATATGATATTCATGATGTTCGGAGTTAGTTATTAACAAATATATAGTTAGTTTGTCATATGACCTACATCTGTGATATACTTATTTATGAACTTCATTATTATCAATATTAAACTAATTTTTGTATATTTTCTATTATAATGTATCAGTCACTACTACAGTCTAAAATACATTATCTGATATAAATAGAATTCACTATTTTTAATGTTAAGGAGGTTAAAAAAGAAAAAAGAAAAATAAGTTCAAGCCTCGCTCAAGCCTGCTCTTTAATTTCCTTTTTTACTACCTTAACATTAAAATTATTGTATTCTATTCATATCAGATAATGTATTTTAGACTGTAGTAGTGACTGATACATTAAAATAGAAAATATACAAAAATTAGTTTAATATTGATAATAATGAAGTTCATAAATAAGTATATCACAGATGTAGGTCATATGACAAACTAACTATATATTTGTTAATAACTAACTCCGAACATGATGAATATCATAATAGTTTTGATTGAATCATTCTGCAAAATAGATTTCCGCCATACGGGGATTTCCGCCATACGGGGAACAACAGCTTACATTCGAGCCACCTTTGATTTTAAATATGCATTCAATAATGCTTGTTGATTACTCCCACCTCCATTGAATGGTAATCTACCTCTTCCTGACCTACGTCTTCTACAACCTTTTGGCATTATGTTATTTCGAATGAAAATAAAGAAATACGAATAAAATAGAAAAAATAAAATTAGACTAGAAAACTCTAATCTTATTGTCAATATATTGATTATGAAGACTATTACTACTTTTAAGTCTTTTACCAGAACCAGTCTTGTTGTTCCCCGTTGAGTACAATTCCCCGTTGAGCGACTAGAGACTTTAGAAACAAACTAAATGCATATTCTTACTTATTTTGATGAATAATTGTTACTTTTATACTTACTTTGTCATATAACCTATGTCTGCATTATACTTATTTGATAACTTTAGTATTGTATATATGAAACCCATTTATTTATATTTTTTGGTTAAATGTTTCATTCACTACTAGAGACTAAAGTACATTAACTGAGATGATTAAAACACTTATATTTTAATTTGAAGACCTTAAAATCCATAAAATAAAAATATATACAATCCTCACTCAAGCCAACTTTTTACATTTCTTTTTAGATGGGTATAAGTAAACGTTCAATAATTCTAATCATTTCAATTAATCAATTTTAGTCTCTAGTAGTTAATAAAACATTTAACCAAAAAATTAAAATAAATGCGTTTCATATATACAATACTAAAGTTATCAAAAAAGTATATTGCAGACATAGGTTATATGACAAAGTAAGTATAAAAGTAACAATTATTCATCAAAATAAGTAAGAATATGCATTTAGTTTGTTTCTAAAGTCTCTAGTCGCTCAACGGGGAGTTGTACTCAACGGGGAACAACAGTAATTATAGCAGTCAACAATTTAGCAATATTGTTTTTAATTTAAGAATATTGTCAAGTAAACAAAATTATTTCAGCAGATACCAGTATACATATATTATTATTATTTTCTATTATAGATTTAAACCAGACAATGATTATTTTGGTGATTTCCAACAATACTGCAATAGCGTTATAAAATGCAGTATTATACACGATCCAACTGATTTAGAAATCAAATTAGATATTTCAAAGATATACTGTTATACCTATTTGATTACAATCCAAATTATGAGAAAAATATTGTATAATATATTTTATAATATTAATAAATAGTATGATAGAATGTTAGATTGGATATATATCGATCTAAAAGTGATTGTATATAACCCGAGTGGTAACACAGATCAGAAAGGAATATATGTTTCGATAGTATATATATTATAATATCATCTTGCATTTAGAAAACATATAATGAAATTGAAAAGCAACAAAAAGAAAAAAAAGAAAAAAAGAATAAACAACAAGTAGAGAAGAAGAACAAAACCAAATCACCAGTAAAAATGGCAGTGATGATGCAATTCCAGTAGTAGATCTGATAGAATAGGACTGCTAATTAAAGCTAATTATACGCAAAATTTTTATTGTCTAATAAAAACCACTAAATGGTTATAGCACACTGTGTTATACTTTATTACTCATTATTATTTGTTATACAAAGATTTACCAGGTGATGACATTCTTGACAATGGAGCGCTTGGACTTCGATTCTTTAAAACTATTTTTGGAGAAGTAGAAGAGAAAGAACTTAATTGATTAACAGAATACACTTTAGATTGGTTCATTCTATTATTTTATAGAAAATTTATTTTGTTTATACCTCGAGATGTTTATTTACTTTCTCTAATTACAAATATAAAATGATTAAAATTTAAAAATGGCTTGATTGATTCAAGTCTTTCAAAAATGATTTTGTTGATTTTTTCATAGAATATATAGCAAATTCAGCAATACCATCGATTTTCGAAGTATTTCGTTTGAATTATATAAATAGATGAATATGATATTGAAATGATAAAGATCATATGTAAATGTGATAAAAAGAAATAAGAGTTTTAAATGCGTAGAGAATCCCTCATTTATGTTAGATTGTTGTATTTTTTTCAGATGGTGGCTGTTTAACATCATTTGGTGGTAGTTGTATATTTTTTAGAATAAAATCCTTTCCATACACTTCTTGCTCGAATTCTGATCGATAATATAATATAATAACTTTTATCCTCTCTCCATTTACACAATAATATGTTTCATTATTTGATGGTTTAAGACTATGTTCATTAGTTATTGGATCTATTATTGCTTACCTGGGATAGTTGAGAAGCTAAATTGAAGTCCCTGGAAGAGTCTTGTTCTATGACTACTTTATCATTCAATGGAGATGTTGCTTGGGTTGGATCCATCTATAATTCACTAGGTAAACGATTTCAACTATTCAAGGCTATCGAAGTTACCAATTGTTAACTTGTTACCAATTGTAAACTATCGGTTCCACGATGAGTTTCCACAGTTCAATTAAAAGCCCATTCAAGGTCACCAGCGTAGCAAGGATAGTCAAGAGCGTGATTAGAATCATCACCTCGAGGTAACCAACACTTCTAGATAGCTTCCAGGAGTACCCGTAGGAGATCGTCTCATAGATAGATATATAAATAGCTTAGAGGAGTTCCCGTAGGGAAGTAGACCCCGTAGGCAATAGACCCCGTAGGAACCTTACGTAAATGGGACTATGGTACATTGTCACAGAGTTCTAGCGAGTGTTCTAGGAGTCCGTCCCTTTCTAGATTCAGAGTTGACTTTTACGGGAGCTTCATCGATGCCTTCGATGAAGCTCCCGTAAAGGTCAACTCTGAATCTAGAAAGGGACGGACCCCTAGAACACTCGCTAGAACTCTGTGACAATGTACCATAGTCCCATTTATATACTATATATACATCTAAATGATCTAAATCTTAAAAAATAAAGATTTACTTAGTCAAACCATCAAGCTTGATGTTTTTTTCTTTTATTTTTTTATTCTATAATTAATTTAATATTATGTTAATAATATGTTATTGTTAGTCATCATTGAGAAATAGATCAAAATAATAGTAATATAAAAAATGCATCGAAAGACTGTCAAATTTGATATTTGAAAGATGATGTATAAAACATTAATTTTGTATATATGGTTAGATAATATGCTTGTTAACTCATGTTCAATAGGAGGTCAACTAATAGTTAGTATAAGGAAGGTAAAGGTCACGCTAAAAATATTGGTTTTGACCTATAGGTAAACCTATATTTTTTGACCGAAAAATACAACACTGTTTTTAGCACCTTACTCAAAACAAAAAAAGAACAACTTTTACATTTTGAGTTACCTAAATGGACTTATCCTTGTGTTGTCCTATCCTTATCCTTGTGTTGTCCTTAGTTCATAAAACAATAAATTTTGGTTTACAAAATAAAGTTGTCACATGAATTACTTCACTATCATTAAATATGTACCAATTAT
>NGBS01001056.1:0-10247 GCA_002245135.1 Proteromonas lacertae | reverse complement strand
TTTATAATTTGTGTTTGATTCTGTTGTTCCATTAGCAATTTTCCTAATATACTATATAAATATAAATCAAGAATGTGAAAATGATATTTAATTATATAAATACGACTCTATACCTTTCTAATAAAAAATGATTGAAGCTTGATAAAAGCTTGAGTAACAAAAAAAGAACAAAAGAATGAGCAAGTTTGGTAAGGTATATCTGCTACTTAATATTATTAGTTGGTATTGGTTATCGGAGATATGCAAATTCCGTATAGAGCTGCAGATTTGCCTGAACAATTCAAGAAAATGTTAGTATTCTTACATATTTAATGGATATTAGGTTCCCAATAAAATGAGTCATGTATTATGCACAGGAAACTTATGTACAAAAGAGCAATATACAATGCTACAGAATCTATCACCAAACTTTCTCACAGTTAAAGGTGATTTTGATGATGTATTATTATTTAATTTTTATTTATTTAGATGGATGATTTACCAGATGAAAATATCTCAAAATAGAAGGATATAAAGTAGGAATAATACATGGTGATGAGATTATTCCATCAGGAAATACAACATTGTTACATACGCAAGCTAGAAAAATGGGTGTAGATATACTTATAGTTGGTCATTCACATGTTCCGATGGTTCAAATTATTGATGATATATTAATATTAAACCCAGGAAGTGCAACTGGTGCTCCAAATTGTGTAGAAGAGAATATTCAGCCAAGCTTCATGTTATTAGATATAAAAGACGATAAGATCACTGTATTTCACTATTTATTAAATGGAAAGGACTTAAAAGTCAATAAAACCATTTATTCTAAATCTAAATAGAATATCTAAAATAAATCAACTTTTATATATTTAATAAGCAAATATTTTTTATATTTTCTTTTTAATAACCAAATAAAAACCATTATTAAAAATCAAAATATATAAAAATCATCTAACCAATAGTAACACATTTCAATGTTTGTGTTGTACATGGTCCAGCAGCAGTCATCCAAGCATTACCTTTATAACAAGCAACACAATCAGCATCTACTCTCAAATCAGGTAAACAAGTAGTCCAAGGGTTATTCTTCCTGCTAATATTCACAGCAGCATCAGGTGTTGGTGCATTAAATCCTTCTACTGTTATTATTTCACCTGGTTTACTTCCTTCTGGTGCTAATATTAATTCTACATGAGATTTGTCTTCATTTGAACCACATAATACCATACCTTCAGATAATACACCAGCCATCTTTTGTGGTTTTAAATTAGCAAATATTAATACATTTTTACCTTGGAAATTCTCAACTGTTACATATTTTCTTAAACACTAACGATTGTTCTTGGTTTGTCTTCACCAACATCAATTTCTTCAACATATAAATGATCAGATTGTGGATGTTCTGTAACTTTAACTACATGGCCAACACATATTTTTAATTTCTCAAATGCTGGAACATCAGCTGCTTTACCTGGTTGAACATTATCTTGTGGATATGCTTTCTTAGTTAACTCCTTCATTTCAGGTGTATCACACTTCTCTCTAATTGGATCTAATAATTTATTAACATAATAAACAACAGCATTTTTCAAATCAGCTGGATATAATTTCTCTTCTTTAAATGCTTGAATCAATTCTTCCTTTGTATTGAATTTAATAGTTCCTCCATACTGTTCTTCTCTTTCTACTACAAATGGTAATTCAATGATATTGAATAAACACATTGTTGTGAATGATAATACGCCATTATTATCAACATTTCCAGGCTCACAGAAGGCTTTTGCTATTTTTGCTTTTACTTGTTTAGCTGTATCTAATAAGTCAATCTTTGAATTAGGATCAGAAGCACTCATCTTATCACCAGTTAAACCAGGAACCATTGGATTCATTAAATGAATTCTTTCTTTGTATCCTAAACGAGGTAAATACTTCTCAGCCATTACAAATATCTTTCTTTGATCTACACCACCGAATTGTGCATCTACGTGTAAATACTCTTCATCCAATGCTTGTAATAATGGATATAACAAACCACTCATCTTTGGATTGGCTACTTGTTTGACTACTTCTGCACCTGCTTTCTGAGCATCATGATCTGTTACTTGTGCTGCTATTTTGTATAAATCTAATGAGAATTCTTTACTCAATTCATACTCAGTACCATTGATGAAGTGTAATTTGTCTAATGGAACACCTAATGAGGTTAACATGGCTTTGATCATTGTTTCGTAGTATTCAGTACGGTATTTTAATACATCCCAATCTGATTTCAAGTTATCTAAATAAGCATGTAAGTTTGCAAATAAAACTGTAACATCACAACCAGCTCTTAAGAAATCTGCAATTTTACTCATTGGAACTAAATAAGCTACATGTGGCTTACCAGTTGGAGCAGTACCCCAATATAACTAAAGAATAAAAAAATAAAATAAATACTTTCAAGTCTTTTCCTTCATGTAAAAGTTTTTTAAGATCATCTTCTCTGAGTACTTCCTAAAAATTAACATAATTTTGGAATACTTGCAAGTTTCGAGTAATCATTTCATACTTTTGATCTGGAGTTAATTCTCCTGTAAGATCAACTTTTTCTATTCATTAATAATACGATAATATGGATACTAGCAACTTCAGAAACTCTACTCATTCAAAAAATGACAAATACGGAAATGATGAAAAATGACCAAATGACGTGTCAATTACACATATTTGACTTGATTTTAAAAAATGATTCCTACAGGATTAAGGCAAAGTATAACAGGGAATTACTCTGCTGAATTAAAAACTGTAGAAGAAAATTTACAAGCTGAAATAGAATTACATCAGTTAGCTATTCAAAATGTATTTAGTTCAAACTATTTATTAGATATATGATAAATATACATTCTATCGAAGTCCTCATAGATTTAAAAAACAAGCTGAAGTTGATGTATATCATTTTTTACTATTTTAATAATCCTAGCGTTTAAAGAAACGAAAAGAAGATTGTGAAAGGAAAAGAGATCAATTTATTGTAGCAGCTTTTGAACTAGCTGGAAATTATCACCCAGAACAATACACAATAGTAAGACCAATAAGTATTTCATTTAATTCAAATTTATTCATCGATAGTCAGCGATTCAACACATATAGGCCAAATAATTCAGCCAATAGGATTAACTAAAGGCAATGAAATAGTGAAAGTAGGATGGTTAGACAAAATGTCAAAATCAAACAAATTATCAAAACGATATGTAGTAGTTCGACCTGGATTCTTATCTTGGTTCTTTTCAAAACCTGAAGATCTATTAGAATTAATGGATAATCAATATATACCTTTAACAACCAATTTTGAATGTAGATCTGAACTTTTTTCTACAAGCACAACGAAGTTCTTTTTCCATTGTATATTAAACGATGAAGTAACAGCTGAACCAGTAACTGATATAATATTTAATGCTTCATCTCAAGAAGAAAGGCGTAGATGGATTGATGCAATAAATAGAAGTACAAAGAAAGTAGAATTGAAATATAGAAAGTATAATAATAATAATTGTATAAAAAACATTATAGTGATGTTCAATTTGTTGAAAATATAAGAGCAAAATTGAAAGATGATAATTTGACATTACAACAATATTTAGATATAATTCATACGATTCCACATAAACTAGTTTTGCCTTTATCATGGATATACGATGTATTAAAATGTAAAATAATATACATTATTAATAGAGTAAATCAGATCCATCTTCCCAAGAATTTGAAGATGATCAACTATTTAAAGACTTAGAAAGAGATTGTATTGAAATAAATGGAATAAAATACCAACGAGATATGGATATGGCTAATTTTGAAATTGTTCATATAATGATTGCTAATTTAGTAACTTCATTAATACAGAGTTGTAATACACATGTTGATCCTATTGAAATGGTGATGTTTGCTAGACATATATTATCTAGAACGTATATATTATTATTATTTATTAATAGATATCGAACACAATGTGGTGAAGATATGATGATTCCTATATATCATTTAACAAATAAAAGTAATTTTGTATATCATTTTTATATTTCTTTATTTTATTTTTTAATAGATGTTTTTGAGTGTAAGTGGAGCTACACAAGTACCATTACAATATACTATTACAAGTTCAAAACCTCAATCGGTATTATTATAATTGTTGCTAATTTCAATTTATAGAGTGAAGTTCTTGAATTTAAAGGTCCTTATGTTTATATGACTACTGGATTAAGTTATAGCATTGTAAATTTAGAGAATCCTATTGAGTGTTGGTTGAAAATGGAAGCAAGATTCATGTATCCAATAAAAAACTATAATGAATAGGTTTTCTGCCGAATTTCAATCAGGAAAAGAAGAGGGACATGTAGAAATAACTACAACGGTTGTAAAGTAATTTTAGTTAGTAGTAAATTAATCGTTTTATATATTTCTAATATGTTTTATTTATTGCAACTACAACTAAATTGAATTAAAAGAAAGAACCGCTTAGAGTGATCATTAAACAATTTGAAAGCGCTTTAGGCACTCTCACAATAAAATACACCAATACTAAAAATGTATTAGAGAAAATTATGTCTACTTTTCATCGAGATAGCGGTTTAGATCCTTATCTTAAACTATTAAACCTTGAGGGGCATTCAGGTTGTTTATAATATAAAAAATGCTAGTAGCTAGCGTTGTACCAGATCATATACTTTTTTGTCAAACAGACTGAGCAACTACAGAGACAAATTATTATGGTATTATAAAAATGAGATTTTATTGGAGACTTGTCGTGAGTAGTTTTTTTTAAATTTGGATTTATTTATTTAATTTTTTTATGTCTATGGCGCATCATTTATATACCTGTAGAGGAGCAGAACTATTGAACCCAAAAGAGAAACGTAAGTGTCCTATTAGCAATTTTGTTGTGTCTGACAAGACAAACCAACCTCGATTGTGGTCGAGAGTGTGTAGAGTTCACGGGGAATTAGAACTACCCGTGAATAGAATTATTATTGCAGAATTCCCGAAGGTATAACGACATAAGTGTTAGCTCTATCTTAAATAGTTGTCTTTTTTGGATTATCATACTGCTTATGAGGAGTATAAAGCATTGCTGAAGGTCTCAGAGCATATCTTAAAGTTTGATATTGAGATTACCGAAAGAATGTCTAACTTGGCTTGTACCAATAGGGTATCGCTTTATATAAACTATATGTGTGTAGATATTCATAATTCTGGATAGTGCTGAATGTAAAGTAAGTGTTTGTGATGATTTGATGAGAAAATATCCGGATGTAACTCTCACAGATCCACCTAGTCCAGTAGCTTATAAAGCTTGTCATTCTCACAAACATTTATGTCTCAGGTCTAACTTCTCTCAAACAGATGAAGATACAACAAGTTGTTTGTCAGGAAAATATGTACATCAAATGCGAAGTGTTAAATCAAAACAACGTGCCATGGACGAAAGTGCTAAACCTACTCATAATAGTGCTGCTCATACTGTGTTACAATCTATAAATCAATTGGATTTAAGGTTCCAATCAAGTTTATTAGGAATCTCTGATTCATTTGAATTATGGTCTCAAAAGTGGGATGCGTTATTTCTTCAAATATTAAATCATGTGGAGATATTTGCTGCGACTGGTATTAATGAAGCGTTTTTGTCAGATTTATCAGCATTTTTATCTCAAGGTTTATTATTATTTGAAAATAGTGCTAATAAAAATGTGCGTTTAGACGAATGTAATAGAGAATGGGTTTACTCTAGAATTCGTTTTTTGTGTTACTTAAGACAATATTGTTTGCCAATTTGTCTATTATTTGATCCTGCTGCTCTTGTTCAAGATACAAACTAGTGATATTTTTTTGTGTAATTCTACAACAGCGGCATTTACTTATTTATGAATTGTGAAATGTGAAATTTGTGAAATTTGTGAAATTTGTGAAATTTGTGAAATTTGTGAAATTTGTGAAATTGTGAAATGTGAATTGTGAATTGTGCTTTTAGATAGGATTGTGCTTATAATGCGATTAAAGTGCGATTTAGTTTTATTTGGGGAGTGAAAATATATAAAAAACAACATAATAATGAATAAATAACAAATTAAACAGGTAGTTTAGAAATATTCTTAATTGTATCTCTCAATGCTTTATAAATATCATTTTCAGGTTTTGGTTCAATTTTTGAAAAACCTTTTCTCTCACATCTACAGTAAGGACATACATGTATATTATCTAACTGATAAGGACTACAAAACACAATATGTTTTCTATGATTATTATCTTTACATTCATAATAACACCTACTATACCAACTCAAATAATCAAGTGTATGATAATCACTATTTTCATTTTCGCCTTTACTTTTATCATTATAAATCTTTAATTCTTTCTTTTCTTTTTCAAATAATTTTCTTTTCCCCGAACAGAATGGACACCTATCGTGATATCTTGTTCTATTTCTTAACTGAGTACACCATTGATGTTCTGGATTAACTTTACATTTCCACCACACTATTTGTGAACTTCCTTCTTGTATCTCATCAGGTTTTACTATATTACGTTCATAATCCCATTCCTCCATCAAATCACGGTTTTTAGTAAATACATTTGTTGGTGATACTTGTCTATTTGAACAGAATGGACATTTTGTTATTGATCCTGATTTATTAATTCGATTATGAGGTGATGTTTGCCATTCATGCATTTGTGAACGACTACATTGCCACCATACTTTCTTATTGCTTCTTGGTAATACATCACAAGGTTTTAAATCACCATTCTTAGTTGGATGCCATTCAGCTGCTATTTCTGGACTAATTACTTCAAGGTTGTAATCTGGAGATGCTTTCTTGTGACTACAGTAGGGACATTGATGTAGTGTTAATGTGCCTGGTAATGCATGATTACCTCTTGAAAATATACTTGATTTCCACTCATGACCATGATTGCATTTCCACCATACCACCTTTGTTGAACTATATGGAACTTTATCAGGAGTAAGAGTTCCATTCTTAGTAGGATGCCATTCTGCTGCTAATTCTGGAAACCTTCTTAATAATGAGGAATCTCCTGTAGATCCAGAGATAAACCGTAGATAAGTAGAATTAAAATATATTTTACAACTAGTTTGCGGTATAAGACGAGAAAATCGATAAAAAGACTTTATCATTTCAAGTCAAACTATTAGTCATTCCATACTAACACAATTATATATTAAACGACATTATAATTAATACATTATTAATTACGAATAGGTTGGTGGATTGTTATCATATACAATACCACCCCAATCAGCTTTTCTTAAAGCTTGATACTTCTTCTTATCTTTCACTTTAGTTCTAGTATAGATAGTTCTACCAAATTTCCCATCAGAAGAACAACTATCAATAATAACGTGATTATGTCTTTGTAAAGGATGTCCAATAATACGATGAGCATCATCTCTTAACATACTTGTAACAGGAGTTAAACCAATTGGCAACTTAGTAATAGCAATATAAGACAACCTTGATGCAACTGATCTCCTATGTTTCTTCTCAATATCTGCTGGAGGAACAGCTTGTTGTAAAAAATAACAATATCTTTTATTCTCTGGATTCTTTGCGAATGGACATGTTTTCATATGTAAGCATGGTGCAATTACGAATGGTAAAGTATGTGTAACATTCATTGCATATTTTAATAAATACTCTCTAGCTGAAATTACTGTATGTGAGCCATAATAAGTGCCTGGTTCCACAATTAGTAATAAGCCATTTTCATTTAATTGATTATATAATATATCCATAGCAGCTTGCTTTGATAGTAGTGTAGGTAACTCTGATATCACTTGTGAAGCTATGACAATATCATATTTCATATTCTTTTTTGTTAATTCTGTTATACTATTCCATGTGTTAATTCTACCTTTTATATAGGATAATAGTGAATCTGATATTTTATTCATATAGATTGAAGTATCAACTAAAGTATAATCTTTCAAAGTTTCTCCATAGAATTCATTGGCTACACATACACCAGTACCTGGACCACTACCAAAATCTAATACTGACTTGGTTTGAATGATTTCATCTTTGCATTAGCTTCAGCAAAAGCTCTTGTTAACATTGCATAAGATGATAGAAAACCATGCTGTAAATATGCTAATGAATGATTATTATTGTATTCGAATGGAAATTTGTATATTTTATCTTCTTCTTCGTTGATATGAACTGACCAATCTTTGAAACTCCTTCTTGTGTAGTGATTATGTAATTTATGTATGTGTTATTCCATTCTTCTCGAACTAATTCTTTATCTAATCCTTGCAGCAATCTCAAATAGTTTCTATTTAGCAATTTTGGTAAAGGAACTTCTTCTTTCCATAAAGATCTCATTTCCCAATATTTACTATATACATCTTCTATTTTCGATATTATTATAATATATACTTCCGTTGGCTTCAGATTCTGTTGTAAATTCACTAGTTACAGTATTATCTTCTGAAAAATGTCGCAATATGTATTTTATAGACGAATAATTATATGACAATCTAACATTCTTTTGTATTTGGTGTGTAAATCTGCATTTTAAAAATGATAACATGTGGTTATCGAAAATTTATCAATACCCAAATTTTGAAAATCTTTTAAGAGAATGAACCATCAAGTAGATAATAGTAATACATCTCCAATAAAGCAAGGAAATCAAAATAGTACTGATGTGCCAGATCAAGCTGTTCCTGTTATATCAGTTCAATCTTCTCCTGAAAGAGAGAATGTTCGTATTAATTCAATACCTTTTTCTTCGAATGCTACTGGTCAGCAACAAAAGACACCTACTCAATCCCCTTTACAAACAACTACAAAATCTCTGAACAAAGAACACCAGTACAATCACCTATATCACCAACAATTCAAACACAAATTCCATCTGCCACCAGATACTACAATTCCAACTGCAGTAGCTGCCGAAGATCCAAATAGAGCAGGTTTAAGTTTGCCATCTGTAGCTTCATTAGCTCCTCCACAAGTAGTTGATACAATCTCATCATTAAGTAGTTGGGGCTCCAGTTGGTTCTCTTCATTTACCCAAAAATCAAAAGAAATCGCAAGAAATTAGAAACAGTATAATAAATCAAGCAATTATTATTAAATAGGATGTGAAAGTAACAGAAAAAGAATTCAAGAAAACATTTGAAGAAGAACCAAAGAAATTTCAAAGTATGATAATATAATTATTTATTTTTTGAAATATAGAGGAAGAATATGAAGTAATAAAGAGACTACCATGGGATAATCCAAGATTAGGTATATTACAAGAAGAATGTAAAGAAATGATAATCAAATTGTCTGAAAAAGAAAGCACATTTTTCGATTTCCCACCAGATGGTGAATATAAAGATTTTAGTTTACAACAAATGGAATATTTAGCTCCAAAACTCTGTGAAATTGATAAGAATCTCGCTAAAATGTCAGTGAAGTTAATACGAAGAAGTAAATTAAAGGAATATGATTTCTGGAGGAATTATTTCTATCATGTTTATGGTATTGAAAAGAGTTATTAGATAAAGCTGAAAGATGGTTAGGTAAGAATAGTAATAAAATGCCATCTCCTTTACCAGATACTACTGCTAATACTACTACAATTACTCCAGTCAAATCACCATCTCCAGTAGTTGATAATACAATAGGTGCGACTAGTACTACTAATGCAAATACAACTACAATAACTTCTACTACTTCAGTTACACCATTAGTAACACAAACCAATACAACTACAACAATACCAATATCATCTCCACATTACAACAACAACCTTCACACATTACACCTGCTGTTGTGAAGAATCCTACTCCTAGTATATTTGTGATTGTTTTATATACTTGATATAGAGTTTATTTCTACTTTAATCGATCCTGATACAAATCCTTCCACAACAAGTAGTATATATATTATTTTTATTATATTTTTTATAGCAAACACTGATGTATATTTATTTTATGAGTTCTATTTTTAGATCTTGATATCTCTGCACTGGCTGCCACAGTTAACATTTGAAGGTATATTTTATCTCTGTATATTATTAGATGAAATAATGCCAGATGATGATGGTATACTGATTCTATTTATATCTATGTAGAAATTGACAATTTAATTAGAGATGAGCTTGGTTAATAGTTTAATTTTATTAATCTTGATTGAATTATATTATTTGCATTGCTTTTGACATTCTCTGTAAAAGTGTTTTGACTATTAAAGAGCACAAAACAAAACCCGAATTGCAAT
>NGBS01001239.1:0-25485 GCA_002245135.1 Proteromonas lacertae | reverse complement strand
AAACTACTACAATCAGTTTTATTAGTTACGATGATGAAAGTAAGATTTGTAATGATCCAGCTACTGTGTTGATGTACATTCTTCCAACTGATTTCGAATGTACATTAGAAACAGGTAGTGGTTTAAATGATATGAGTAACTATAAAGAAATCGAGATTGAAAGTATAAGTGAAAATGGTGCAAAAGGAATAGGTAAAACCTGGAAAAATTACTATGAAGTCTTATCTTCATTAAAAGTAGTTGGTAAAACATTGAATGTTTATTGTTATCATACAACCTTAGAATTTGCTGATGGTAAACTATACAAGAACAGTTTAACAATAAGTTCTGATAGTACAACTGCTACAAATCCATTATTTACAATAATTGGATCAGGTTTAAAAGTAGGTGATATCTGTTATATATTATACAATCCAATAACTGATAAAAATATTGATTTAGAAACTGCTGATCCTCTTCAATGTAATGCATGTGACAAGTTTGAAAAAGAGAATGATATAATATATTACAAAGATATATCTTGTAAAGTTGAAAAATCAAGTGGTAATTACAAATTAACAATTGGAACAGATTTAACGAAATTATTATTAGATTATTACAATGATGCTAGTGGTAATAACAAAAAACAATTTGAAATTCCTAAAATATGTCATGAATCTACTTCAACTATAAATCCAAAGATGTTAAACAATATTCATGTTGGATCAAAATTAAGCATAACAACAACTACAATCACTACAGCAGTTGAATCTGAAGTTACCAAATTTGTAAAGAATCAAGGAAAATATTTAGTTAATCTCGTTGAAAATACTGAAATAAAACATAAAAACAGATGATGTGAAATGACAATAATATTAAAACCAATAGTTGATGGAGATAAAGTGTCAATAGATGGTGGAAAATACTTATACAAATTACCTCATGATTATAAACTTAATCGAATTGGTGGAACAATAAAATGTAAGCAGTTTGATGCTGATGAAAGTGTAAGAAAAAATTATAGAGTTTGGAGTTATGGAAATGGTTTTAGTTTTATCGAATATGATGATAGTTTGAGTAATATTTGTTATAAACATTATGATGGTAGTAATGCAGCTGATGGAGGTTGTGATGATGGAAGTATCTATCCATTAGATTTAGATTGTATTGTTGAAGAGAATAGTCAAAAGAAAGATTTAACGAATTATATAGATTTAACATTGATAGCAGATAATGTAAAGAATGAAGGTACAAATGGTGAAATATTGTTAAAAGGGTATGGAAATGTATTTGCAGACAATGGGATTTTTTGGTCAATCAAGTGGAAATCCAGTTTGAATCAATACCATTTAAATGTTATCATTCTACAAATAATGTAGATAGTTTATTATATGATCATACTGTTACAATTGAATCAACACCAACTGATAAATCCTTAAAATTGACAATAAAAAAAGATGATAAAAGTGACAAATTAGCTGATGGAGATAAATGTTTTATAATGGCAAATGGTGATGGTGATAAAGTTACATTAAAAGCTCCATCTTCTTTATTGGATGATTGTACTGATTCAAAACCTTGTGGTTCAAATGCTGATGCTTGTGATGCTTGTTTAAATTTCTATTATATTCGTGATCGAACTCAATGGTTTTATAAAGATCCAGAAATGACTTGTACTGTGAAATTAGTAGATAATAAATACGAAATTGTGATAGATGCATCCTTAAGTCGATTAATAATCAATAAATATTTAGATACAAGTAAAGGTGATAACAGTCATAGTGGTAAATTAGAAATACCAAAAGGATGTGCAGGAGATAGTGATTATTATACATATATCAGAAAGAGGTGCTTTAATAAATGTAAAATTCACTGGATTAAGTAATGGTTTTACTGATACTACTGATCATATGATATATGAAGTTATTCCAGATAATGGAAGAAGTTATGTAACATTTAGAGAAAGAATTTGTATTTAATCCAGTAAAATATCGAATGTTAGAAGATGCATCAGATAGATTTAAAATGACAATGACTTTAATAAAAGCACCTGTTTTAACACCAATAGAAAGTGACAATGGTATTAAATTATACAAAGTGAACAGACAATATTCTGATTTAACAAATTATATAGGTGGTAAAATGACTTGTAAAAGTGGAAGTAATAAAGTAACAGGAACATTTTGGGGAAGTGATGAAACTACTAAAATTAGTTATATAAGTTATGAAGATGAAGCTAGTAAGATATGTGGTGATGCTTATAAAACTATGGCTATTTGTGCAGACAAATATCCAACTGATTTCGAATGTACATTAGAAACAGGTAGTGGTTTAAATGATATGAGTAACTATAAAGAAATCGAGATTGAAAGTATAAGTGAAAATGGTGCAAAAGGAATAGGTAAAACCTGGAAAAATTACTATGAAGTCTTATCTTCATTAAAAGTAGTTGGTAAAACATTGAATGTTTATTGTTATCATACAACCTTAGAATTTGCTGATGGTAAACTATACAAGAACAGTTTAACAATAAGTTCTGATAGTACAACTGCTACAAATCCATTATTTACAATAATTGGATCAGGTTTAAAAGTAGGTGATATCTGTTATATATTATACAATCCAATAACTGATAAAAATATTGATTTAGAAACTGCTGATCCTCTTCAATGTAATGCATGTGACAAGTTTGAAAAAGAGAATGATATAATATATTACAAAGATATATCTTGTAAAGTTGAAAAATCAAGTGGTAATTACAAATTAACAATTGGAACAGATTTAACGAAATTATTATTAGATTATTACAATGATGCTAGTGGTAATAACAAAAAACAATTTGAAATTCCTAAAATATGTCATGAATCTACTTCAACTATAAATCCAAAGATGTTAAACAATATTCATGTTGGATCAAAATTAAGCATAACAACAACTACAATCACTACAGCAGTTGAATCTGAAGTTACCAAATTTGTAAAGAATCAAGGAAAATATTTAGTTAATCTCGTTGAAAATACTGAAATAAAACATAAACCAGATGATGTGGAAATGACAATAATATTAAAACCAATAGTTGATGGAGATAAAGTGTCAATAGATGGTGGAAAATACTTATACAAATTACCTCATGATTATAAACTTAATCGAATTGGTGGAACAATAAAATGTAAGCAGTTTGATGCTGATGAAAGTGTAAGAAAAAATTATAGAGTTTGGAGTTATGGAAATGGTTTTAGTTTTATCGAATATGATGATAGTTTGAGTAATATTTGTTATAAACATTATGATGGTAGTAATGCAGCTGATGGAGGTTGTGATGATGGAAGTATCTATCCATTAGATTTAGATTGTATTGTTGAAGAGAATAGTCAAAAGAAAGATTTAACGAATTATATAGATTTAACATTGATAGCAGATAATGTAAAGAATGAAGGTACAAATGGTGAAATATTGTTAAAAGGGTATGGAAATGTATTTGAGACAATGGGATTTTTTTGGTCAATCAAGTGGAAATCCAGTTGAATCAATACCATTTAAATGTTATCATTCTACAAATAATGTAGATAGTTTATTATATGATCATACTGTTACAATTGAATCAACACCAACTGATAAATCCTTAAAATTGACAATAAAAAAAGGTGATAAAAGTGACAAATTAGCTGATGGAGATAAATGTTTTATAATGGCAAATGGTGATGGTGATAAAGTTACATTAAAAGCTCCATCTTCTTTATTGGATGATTGTACTGATTCAAAACCTTGTGGTTCAAATGCTGATGCTTGTGATGCTTGTTTAAATTTCTATTATATTCGTGATCGAACTCAATGGTTTTATAAAGATCCAGAAATGACTTGTACTGTGAAATTAGTAGATAATAAATACGAAATTGTGATAGATGCATCCTTAAGTCGATTAATAATCAATAAATATTTAGATACAAGTAAAGGTGATAACAGTCATAGTGGTAAATTAGAAATACCAAAAGGATGTGCAGGAGATAGTGATTATTATACATATATCAGAAAAGAGTGCTTTAATAAATGTAAAATTCACTGGATTAAGTAATGGTTTTACTGATACTACTGATCATATGATATATGAAGTTATTCCAGATAATGGAAGAAGTTATGTAACATTTAGAGAAGAATTTGTATTTAATCCAGTAAAATATCGAATGTTAGAAGATGCATCAGATAGATTAAAAATGACAATGACTTTAATAAAAGCACCTGTTTTAACACCAATAGAAAGTGACAATGGTATTAAATTATACAAAGTGAACAGACAATATTCTGATTTAACAAATTATATAGGTGGTAAAATGACTTGTAAAAGTGGAAGTAATAAAGTAACAGGAACATTTTGGGGAAGTGATGAAACTACTAAAATTAGTTATATAAGTTATGAAGATGAAGCTAGTAAGATATGTGGTGATGCTTATAAAACTATGGCTATTTGTGCAGACAAATATCCAACTGATTTCGAATGTACATTAGAAACAGGTAGTGGTTTAAATGATATGAGTAACTATAAAGAAATCGAGATTGAAAGTATAAGTGAAAATGGTGCAAAAGGAATAGGTAAAACCTGGAAAAATTACTATGAAGTCTTATCTTCATTAAAAGTAGTTGGTAAAACATTGAATGTTTATTGTTATCATACAACCTTAGAATTTGCTGATGGTAAACTATACAAGAACAGTTTAACAATAAGTTCTGATAGTACAACTGCTACAAATCCATTATTTACAATAATTGGATCAGGTTTAAAAGTAGGTGATATCTGTTATATATTATACAATCCAATAACTGATAAAAATATTGATTTAGAAACTGCTGATCCTCTTCAATGTAATGCATGTGACAAGTTTGAAAAAGAGAATGATATAATATATTACAAAGATATATCTTGTAAAGTTGAAAAATCAAGTGGTAATTACAAATTAACAATTGGAACAGATTTAACGAAATTATTATTAGATTATTACAATGATGCTAGTGGTAATAACAAAAAACAATTTGAAATTCCTAAAATATGTCATGAATCTACTTCAACTATAAATCCAAAGATGTTAAACAATATTCATGTTGGATCAAAATTAAGCATAACAACAACTACAATCACTACAGCAGTTGAATCTGAAGTTACCAAATTTGTAAAGAATCAAGGAAAATATTTAGTTAATCTCGTTGAAAATACTGAAATAAAACATAAACCAGATGATGTGGAAATGACAATAATATTAAAACCAATAGTTGATGGAGATAAAGTGTCAATAGATGGTGGAAAATACTTATACAAATTACCTCATGATTATAAACTTAATCGAATTGGTGGAACAATAAAATGTAAGCAGTTTGATGCTGATGAAAGTGTAAGAAAAAATTATAGAGTTTGGAGTTATGGAAATGGTTTTAGTTTTATCGAATATGATGATAGTTTGAGTAATATTTGTTATAAACATTATGATGGTAGTAATGCAGCTGATGGAGGTTGTGATGATGGAAGTATCTATCCATTAGATTTAGATTGTATTGTTGAAGAGAATAGTCAAAAGAAAGATTTAACGAATTATATAGATTTAACATTGATAGCAGATAATGTAAAGAATGAAGGTACAAATGGTGAAATATTGTTAAAAGGGTATGGAAATGTATTTGAGACAATGGGATTTTTTGGTCAATCAAGTGGAAATCCAGTTGAATCAATACCATTTAAATGTTATCATTCTACAAATAATGTAGATAGTTTATTATATGATCATACTGTTACAATTGAATCAACACCAACTGATAAATCCTTAAAATTGACAATAAAAAAAGGTGATAAAAGTGACAAATTAGCTGATGGAGATAAATGTTTTATAATGGCAAATGGTGATGGTGATAAAGTTACATTAAAAGCTCCATCTTCTTTATTGGATGATTGTACTGATTCAAAACCTTGTGGTTCAAATGCTGATGCTTGTGATGCTTGTTTAAATTTCTATTATATTCGTGATCGAACTCAATGGTTTTATAAAGATCCAGAAATGACTTGTACTGTGAAATTAGTAGATAATAAATACGAAATTGTGATAGATGCATCCTTAAGTCGATTAATAATCAATAAATATTTAGATACAAGTAAAGGTGATAACAGTCATAGTGGTAAATTAGAAATACCAAAAGGATGTGCAGGAGATAGTGATTATTATACATATATCAGAAAGAGTGCTTTAATAAATGTAAAATTCACTGGATTAAGTAATGGTTTTACTGATACTACTGATCATATGATATATGAAGTTATTCCAGATAATGGAAGAAGTTATGTAACATTTAGAGAAGAATTTGTATTTAATCCAGTAAAATATCGAATGTTAGAAGATGCATCAGATAGATTAAAAATGACAATGACTTTAATAAAAGCACCTGTTTTAACACCAATAGAAAGTGACAATGGTATTAAATTATACAAAGTGAACAGACAATATTCTGATTTAACAAATTATATAGGTGGTAAAATGACTTGTAAAAGTGGAAGTAATAAAGTAACAGGAACATTTTGGGGAAGTGATGAAACTACTAAAATTAGTTATATAAGTTATGAAGATGAAGCTAGTAAGATATGTGGTGATGCTTATAAAACTATGGCTATTTGTGCAGACAAATATCCAACTGATTTCGAATGTACATTAGAAACAGGTAGTGGTTTAAATGATATGAGTAACTATAAAGAAATCGAGATTGAAAGTATAAGTGAAAATGGTGCAAAAGGAATAGGTAAAACCTGGAAAAATTACTATGAAGTCTTATCTTCATTAAAAGTAGTTGGTAAAACATTGAATGTTTATTGTTATCATACAACCTTAGAATTTGCTGATGGTAAACTATACAAGAACAGTTTAACAATAAGTTCTGATAGTACAACTGCTACAAATCCATTATTTACAATAATTGGATCAGGTTTAAAAGTAGGTGATATCTGTTATATATTATACAATCCAATAACTGATAAAAATATTGATTTAGAAACTGCTGATCCTCTTCAATGTAATGCATGTGACAAGTTTGAAAAAGAGAATGATATAATATATTACAAAGATATATCTTGTAAAGTTGAAAAATCAAGTGGTAATTACAAATTAACAATTGGAACAGATTTAACGAAATTATTATTAGATTATTACAATGATGCTAGTGGTAATAACAAAAAACAATTTGAAATTCCTAAAATATGTCATGAATCTACTTCAACTATAAATCCAAAGATGTTAAACAATATTCATGTTGGATCAAAATTAAGCATAACAACAACTACAATCACTACAGCAGTTGAATCTGAAGTTACCAAATTTGTAAAGAATCAAGGAAAATATTTAGTTAATCTCGTTGAAAATACTGAAATAAAACATAAACCAGATGATGTGGAAATGACAATAATATTAAAACCAATAGTTGATGGAGATAAAGTGTCAATAGATGGTGGAAAATACTTATACAAATTACCTCATGATTATAAACTTAATCGAATTGGTGGAACAATAAAATGTAAGCAGTTTGATGCTGATGAAAGTGTAAGAAAAAATTATAGAGTTTGGAGTTATGGAAATGGTTTTAGTTTTATCGAATATGATGATAGTTTGAGTAATATTTGTTATAAACATTATGATGGTAGTAATGCAGCTGATGGAGGTTGTGATGATGGAAGTATCTATCCATTAGATTTAGATTGTAGTGCTGATCCAGATAGTCAAAAGAAAGATTTAACGAATTATATAGATTTGATATTAGAATTTAAAAATATTAAAGCTGATGGAAGTGGTGAAATATTGTTAAAAGGGTATGGAAATGTATTAGAAACAATGGGATTTTTTGGTAAAACAAGTGGAAGTCCAGTTGGATCAATACCATTAAAATGTTATCATCCTACAACTAATGTAGATAGTTTATTATATGAACATACTGTTACAATCGAATCAACAACTGATAAAGAGTTAAAATTGACAATAAGTAAAGGTGATAAGAGTGACAAATTAGCTGATGGAGATAAATGTTTTATAATGGCAAATGGTGCTGGTGATAAAATTACATTAGCTACTCCCAGTGGTTGTAGTGGTTCTACTGTATGTCCAGCAGATGAAAAATGTGATCAATGTAGTAATTTCAAATATATTGATGATAGAAAGCAATGGTTTTATGAAACTCCTACAATGTCATGTACAGCTACAAAATCAGGTGATAATTATGAATTAACAATCGAAGCAACATTAAGTCGATTAATAATCAATAAATATTTAGATACAAAATCAATAGATGGTAATGGTAAATTAGAAATACCTCAGGGATGTACAGGTGTTGATGGTAGTACTTATTTAACTGTTATAAGAAAGAGTACATTAATAAAAGTAGAAATATTAGGTTATGGAAGTGATAAGTTTACAGATAAAACTGAACATATGATTTTGTCAGTAGATGACAGTAAAACTTATGTAACATTCAGAGAAGAATTTGATTTTGATTCAGTAAAATACAGAATGTTAAGATCATTAGCTGATGATAATAGATTAACAATGAAGATGAGCTTAATAAAAGCACCTGTTTTAACTCCAATTGAAAGTGATGGTATAAAATTATACAAAGTAAACAGACAATATTCTGATTTAACAAATTATATAGGTGGTAAAATGACTTGTAAAAGTGGAAGTAATAAAGTAACAGGAACATTTTGGGGATATAATAAAGAAGATAAGATTAGTTATATAAGTTATGAAGATGAAGCTAGTAAGATATGTGGTGATGCTTATAGTGAGCTTAGTGGTTGTACAGATAAATATCCAACTGATTTCGAATGTACATTAGAAACAGGTAGTGGTTTAAATGATATGAGTAACTATAAAGAAATCGAGATTGAAAGTATAAGTGAAAATGGTGCAAAAGGAATAGGTAAAACCTGGAAAAATTACTATGAAGTCTTATCTTCATTAAAAGTAGTTGGTAAAACATTGAATGTTTATTGTTATCATACAACCTTAGAATTTGCTGATGGTAAACTATACAAGAACAGTTTAACAATAAGTTCTGATAGTACAACTGCTACAAATCCATTATTTACAATAATTGGATCAGGTTTAAAAGTAGGTGATATATGTTATATATTATACAATCCAATAACTGATAAAAATATTGATTTAGAAGCTGCTGATCCTCTTCAATGTAATGCATGTGACAAGTTTGAAAAAGAGAATAATGTAATATATTACAAAGATATATCTTGTAAAGTATCAGAAGAAGCAGATGGAGAAAAAAACAATTACAAATTAACAATTGGAACAGATCTAACGAAATTATTATTAGATTATTATAATGATGGTAATACCGAAAAACAATTTGAAATTCCTAAAATTTGTCATGAATCTACTTCAACTATAAATCCAAAAATGTTAAACAATATTCATTTTGGATCAGAATTAAGCATAACAACAACTACAATCACTACATCAGTTGAATCCAAAGTTACCAAATTTGTAAAGAATCAAGGAAAATATATAGTCAATTTTGTTACTGATGAAACACTATCATATTCAGACAATGATGAAATGACAATAACCTTAAAACCAATAGTTGATGGAGATAAAGTGTTAATCGATAATAACAAATACTTATACAAATTACCTCATAATTATGAACTTGGTCGAATTGGTGGAACAATAAAATGTAAAAAGTATGATGCTGAAGAAAGTACAAGAAAAGATTATAGAGTTTGGAGTTTTGGAGATGATTTTAGTTTTATCGAATATGATGATAGTTTGAGTGATATTTGTTATAAACATTATGATGGTAGTAATGCTAATGATGGAGGCTGTGATGATGGAAGTATCTATCCATTAGATTTAGATTGTAGTGCTGATCCAGATAGTCAAAAGAAAGATTTAACGAATTATATAGATTTGATATTAGAATTTAAAAATATTAAAGCTGATGGAAGTGGTGAAATATTGTTAAAAGGGTATGGAAATGTATTAGAAACAATGGGATTTTTTGGTAAAACAAGTGGAAGTCCAGTTGGATCAATACCATTAAAATGTTATCATCCTACAACTAATGTAGATAGTTTATTATATGAACATACTGTTACAATCGAATCAACAACTGATAAAGAGTTAAAATTGACAATAAGTAAAGGTGATAAGAGTGACAAATTAGCTGATGGAGATAAATGTTTTATAATGGCAAATGGTGCTGGTGATAAAATTACATTAGCTACTCCCAGTGGTTGTAGTGGTTCTACTGTATGTCCAGCAGATGAAAAATGTGATCAATGTAGTAATTTCAAATATATTGATGATAGAAAGCAATGGTTTTATGGTGAGCCAACAATGATATGCGAGATAGATGATAGTAAAGAAGATCCGAGTGATAGTGAGAAGAAAACATATGAAGTAACAATGGAAGCATCATTAAGTAGATTAATAATCAATCATTATCTAGACACAAGTAAAAGTGATATGAACAGTCATACTGGTGAATTAGAAATACCTCAAGGGTGTAGTAGCAGTTCAGAAAAAGAAAATGCAATGATTGGAATATTAAGAAAGAGTGGTACAATAAAAGTAGAAATATTAGGTTATGGTAGTAAAGATTTTACTGATAAAACTGAACATATGATATGGAAAGTAAAAGGTAATGGAAAATATGTAACATTCAGAGAAGAATTTGACTTTAATCCCGTTGAATATAGAATTTTAGCAATAGCAGCAGAAGAAAAGAAATTGAAAATGAGAATGATTATAAAACCTGCTCCATTAATTGTGGTTAAAGAGAGTGATAATGATGTAAAGATATACAAAGTTCCACATAATTATAATTTCCAAAAAGATAATGTAGTATATGGAGTAATTCCATTTACAAGTAAAAAGAATGATGAGACAAATGGATTAACTGGTAAAAACAGTTACTTTTTAGGATATGATAAGAAAAATACAATTAGTTTTATGAGTTATGATAAAGAAATAACTGATATATGCAAAGATCCATATACAACAGATAATAGTGGTAAAATAACAGTAAATACAGATTGTGATGGAAAATATCCATTAGATTTTGATTATAATAATGAAAAAATGACTAATACAAAGAAAGATTTTACTGGATATAAGGAATTGGTAATAAACAATCAATTAGAAATTAATAAATGGACTAGTTATGGTGAGATATTAACTGCAATTGGATTATCTGGAGGTAAAAAGAGTATAAAATGTTATCATCCTGTTACTAATAAAGAACATTTCCTATATGATAAAACAGTAACAGTAAATATAGGTGAAAATGTTGAATTTACTTTAACAGATACAACACATTTAGCTGATGGAGATAAATGTATGTTAATGGCGAAAAGCGATGGTAAACCTATTACATTAGCTACTCCTTCTGAATCTTGTACTGATTCATCTCCATGTCAATCCAAAGATGGTTGTGATGAGTGTTCAAATTTCTATTATTTAGGTGATAGAAGTCAATGGTTTTATGAAAGCCCAAAAATGTTATGTAAAGCAGTAAAGAATAGTGAAGAGAATTATGAATTGACAATAGATGCATCCTTAAGTCGATTAATAATTAATCATTATTTAAAAACTACTGAAAGTGATGTAAATAGTCATTCTGGTGAATTAGAAATACCAATTGGATGTAGAAGTACTGATAGTAATGGCAATAGTGTCAGTAGTGATTATTCTAATTTTATTAGAAAGAGTGCATCAGTAAAAATTGAAATATTGGGTTATGGAGAAGGTGATTTTACTGATTCTGATACTCATATGATATATGAAGTGAAAGAAAAGAATATTAGAACTTATGTTACTTTAAGAAAAGAATTTGATTTTAGTAAAATGAATTATAGAATGTTAGAGATTGCAGAAGATGAAAGTGTATTGAAAATGAAAATGACTATATACCCTGCTCCTAAATTAACACCAATAGAAAGTAATAATGGTATTAAAATATACAGAATTCCATTACAACATGAAGTAAACGATGGAACGATTAAAAGTATTATGAACTGTGTAAGTTATAATATTCAGGTAAATGCAACTTTTTGGGGATATAATGATGATATAACTAAAAAAAGAATTCTTAAAACAGTTGAAAAAATGAATGTTTATACATATTTGAGTTTTGATAGTGATAAAATATGTGATAATGCATATTCTGAAGATTGTGATGATTTATATCCATATGATTTTGATTGTAGACCAAATGATAATACAGCTAAGAAAGATTTGACTGATTATTTTAATATGACATTGTCAAAAGAAGATGCTGAAGGTAAAAAGTTTACTTGGAAAGGTTTTAGTGAAATTGTTTATGCAAATGGTTGGGGTTATTCATCTGATAAAGCAGATTTGAAATTAAGATGTTATCATAAAAATACAAGTGATTATTATGGGCATTTGACTGAATATGAAACAACAATTACTCATGAAACAGTTTCATTTACTGATGATAATAAAAATCCAACAGCTAAAGATTTAATTATTAAAATAACAGATAAAGATACATTGAAGGAGGGTGATGTTTGTTATTTATTAGCAACACGTAAAGGAGAATCAATAAAACTAGACACTAAAAATCCAGTTGTTGGTGAAGGTGATTATCAATGTGATATTTGTTCTACATTCTATTATGATACAATACGAAAGAAATATTTTGTTAAAGATATTTACTTGAATAGAATTGAAAGTGATTATATCCAATTACCAGGTAATGATCCAATAATATATACTAATTATACTGTTGTTTTTTCAAATAATAGAATTAATCAAACAATTGATGATTATTATAATAATTCTCATTATTTGTTATTAAAACCGACAAATCAAACTGCTGATGCTGAATTAGCTAAAGTTGTTAAAGAACATAATGTAATGGAAATTACATTGAGTTTGCCAGACAAAGACAAATTAGATACTGCAAAAGTTATATATAAAGAAATTACTCAAATTCAAACAGTTGATTCAACAAGCAATAAGTCAGTATATAATTTGACAATATATCCACCATTTTTACCTCTTAGAAAAGAATATCAAAGTTTATATGGAATTAATGATGATGCTATTATATTGAATCATACAGTTTTACCAAATTCAGACTGTAATGCAAAAACAAAAATATGCAAACATTATTTATTAAAACTTGATTTATCTACTGAAGGTGGTAATGTTGCTATATTGAATAATAAGAAAGAAACAATTGGTACTGGAAATGTTTTATCTTATAAAACAACTTATCCACAAGTGAGTTTTATTCAATACAGTTTCAACGAAGAAGATATTTATAATAATTTTGATTATGCTGTTTATACATATAAAACTTCATCCAAAAGAAGTGATTTATCTACATTCACTGAATCAATAGTAAAAAAAGGTGAAAATGAAAAAAATCTCATTAAGTGGGAATATTATGGTAAAGCTGTTGAATTAATGGGATTAAAAGATAAGAAAATTACAATCACATGTTATACACCGCCAGCAGTTAAGAAGAGTAATGATGAGATTAAAACTTCAACTTATGATGTAACAGTGTCTATTGAGAATGAAGAACATGCGGTATTTACATTCATTAATAATGATAAAATTAAAGTGGATGATGTATGTCATATTACAGCCAAAGCTGATGGAACTTATGTATCTATTGATAAATCTGAAGCATCAACATTCTTTGTAAAGAATGAAAAAGATGAAATAATATATAAAGAAATACATGAAGATACTGTTGATTTATCAACAACAACAAGTACAAAAGTTGATTCAAATACCAAAGAAGAAATTACCATAACAAATCCAGTCCTTACTGTTGGTAAATCAATATTTGCTGAAATGAAAGAAATACAAGTGAAAGGAGATGATGAATCAGGAAAACCAAATCCAACTCCATCATCACCGAAATATTTCCCAGTTCCATTACCTGAGGAGAATAGAGAAACTGTTTCAAATTCAGTAGAAAAGGATAAATGGATGAAAGTTGAATTATATGATGGTGCAAGTAAATTGAAGGAAATAACTACAAAGATTGTTTCAGTGATAAGAACAGAAGCAAATTATATTGTAGTAAAAACAAAACCAGAAATTGATATATCATCATATGAGATACAAAACAAAGAAAGACTGTTAGAAGCTAAACTTACTAATCCAATTGTGAAAATAACAATTGATATAGAAATTCCTGTAGTTGATCCATATACTCCAAGTGATACTCCATTTAATTCAGAATTGAATTTCAATAGAGAAGGTGGTTTATTATTCTGTCTTAACCTAAATCAGAGTAGTAAAGGAATGGTTGATGTTACAAGTTATAATAAAAAGAATGAAAGCATGTATTTGAAATATTTATTTGATGTATCTCCCTCTAATAGTGATATTTTATCCTGTAATGTGATATTCAAAAGAAATGATTTATCACTTTATACAACTTCCATTGTAGAAACAAATGATGATAAAAAAGAGAAAGAAATTGTCTGGGAAAAATATGGAAATACTTTTAAGAATTTAATATCAACATTGGCATTACCGCATAGTATTACTAAAATGAAGTTTTTATGTTATAATCCAAAAGGTGATGATAATAATTATAAACTTACAGAATATGAATTGGATTTACAAGCAATATCTGACAATGTTACATTTAGATTTGATGATAAGGATATGAATAATGTAAACGATGGTGATATATGTTATTGTTTGAATAAAATTGAATTAAATAAAGATGGTAATGCTGCTGGTATAGAAGAAGTAGCTATTGAAGATTTAGATGCAGCTAAATATTTCAAAATGGAGAATGGAGAATGGTATTTTAATGTTGTAGATGATATTGTTGGTTCTTCAGGTAAAGTCACTGAAAATGGTCCACAAATATCATTGAGTATAAAAGAATCAGAGGAATTATTAAACAACTATAAAGAAAATAAGGAATTAAAAATAAAAGAATCTGATGATGAAGGAGGTAAATTATTCAGTATGAAGATTGTTCCAGGTGTAATAATTGAAATAGTAGTGAATGGAGGATTAACAGCAACAATAACTAATAAAATAGCAACAGTAGCAAGTGTAAGAAAAGATGAAGATAAATATATTTATATTAAAACAATTGAAACTATTGTATTGCCAGAATTACAAAATGACAGAAGAAGATTATTAACAGAAACAATTACTCATCCAGTTGTATTAATAACAACCAGAAAATCAAATCTAAAAGAATGTAGTAGTCAAGGACAATGCAATAGAGAAACAGGACAATGTGAATGTTATGATGGATTTACTGGAAGTTCCTGTCAAAGAATCGATTGTCCAAATAATTGTAATGGAAATGGAAGATGTGTTCCATTGAAAGAATTATTATCGAATGAAGAATTGAAAGATTATCATGGTTATGGAAATGTTAATACTGATGCTAAAGTATATGGTTGTTTATGTGATAAAAGACATCGTGGATATGATTGCAGTTTGATTGAATGTCCTTCAGGTGTTGATCCTGAACAATCAACCAATAATGGAGATGCTGAATATAGAGATTGTAGTGGAAGAGGTATTTGCGATTATAAGACAGGAACATGTGAATGTTTTGATGGTTATTATGGAGAAGGATGTCAAATCAAAAATGAATATGCTTAAGCATATCGCTATTATTATTGAAGATTAAAGACAATTTTTGTTTGTATTGTTAATATGAAAATAACATAATATAGGTTGTAAAATCAGTTTTTTAAGAGATTTATTGAAGAAATTAATATATATGCTTGATATCTGTTTGAAATTGTATTTTGAATAAAACTGTTTCTTATTTGAAAATGAGTAGTAACATAAAAGGTGGAGAAGAATTATCACAACATCTCCAAAGACCATCTTCCTTTCGTGCTAGAAAAGCTGTGAATAATTGGAAAGAGGGGATGCACAATTTATCTCTTCATGTAGGTAATCAATTGGCTCAATGTAAAATAATAAGAGAAACAACAGCCTTACAATCAATTGTAAAAGAAAATGAAGGTCTGGGAGTTCAAGATGTATATTTTTGTGATATACATACGTAATAGGAAGTAACAGCATTTATTGATAATGAAAAATCAGATTTAAGACATTTTTTTGATGTGAAATACACAATATTTGATACTAGTGCTTCAAATGATGAAATGAAACTATCAAGTGATGGAATACCAATGAACATACAGAAGAAATCAAAATGGGAAGTAATGAGAAAGAATTTAGAGAATCAATTACAAAAATATTCATTAAAGAATACATCTCTTTTAACTCCCAAAGAAATCATACAATTAGTAGATTTAGAACATTCTATGATCAATGAATTTAGTTCACATATTTTAGATAGAATTTTAAATTATTATCGAGGATTAGGTGTAGATAGTGATTTAACACGATCTGTTCTAGTCTCAGATACATTAGGAAAGATAAGAACACCTTCTATAAGAATATTAGTATATATATTTATATAGTTTTTTTATTTTTATTTAGTTTCAAATATTGAGCTTTTTAGATGATTTAACATTAGCATTTGAATCAACATTTACATTGAGAGAAATTCAAGCAGCAGAAATCGTCAAGAAATTAACAAAAGAAAAAAATGAAATGAAAAAGAAAATGGAAGAAATGGAAGAAGTGTATAATGAGAAAATCTGTTTAAAAGATTTAGTAGAACAATTTGGAAGAGAAGCTGAAGGAAATGGAAGAGATAGTGTAAGATTACAGATAGTGACAAGAGAGATGGAAAAGATGATGAAAGATTATGTTGAAATGAGAGAAATGAATATAAATTTAAGGGCAGAAAATGATGATTATTATCATCGAGTATATATATTTTTTATAATTTTATTTTTCATTGTTTTATAGTTTGCAAATATAACATCAGAAATGAATGGAATATCCAAACAATATGCAGCAAAAATGGATGAATACCATGACAGAATAATGGCAATAACTGATGATGTGAATAATTTAGATGAAAAAATCAAAGGATTTGTAACGGATATTGATTTGGTATCTTCTTTATACAAAAAGACATGCGATGAAATAGATCAAAAGAATATGAAAATTGAAGAATTAAATAGTGAAATTGGATTATTAACAGATATTATCCATTCTGTGAGGAAAACGAATGAAAGAATTCAAGGAGAACATAATAGAAAAGATAAATTGATGTTAGCTGCAATGGCTGCTAGAGAAGAAGCGATTAATGCAAATAGTTCATTTGATATTACACTGAAACAAGTATATTTACTATTTATTTTTTTTTATATTTTATTTTATGTATAGTTAAAAGATGAAATAAATGAATTGAAAGAACAAAAAGCTATTTTAGAAGATAAATATGAGAATTTGCATATGACAGAATCAATGACAAGAGATCAATTGAAATTAGTAAAATCAAAATTGAATGAAATGGAAATAGAATGTGATACTGCTAAGAAAGAAAAAGAAATTTTAGAAAATCAATTGAAAGAAGGTAAATCAAATGAACAACTATCTGAAGAAGAGGAAAAGATGAAAAAAGACCAATTGGATATGGTGAAAGAATTGAAAAGAGCGAAGATGGAGATTGATACTTTGCAAAACATGTTCCAACAGAGTGAACAAGAGAATGTGAAATTGAAACAAGAAATTGAAGATTTGAAGAAGAGAATAAAGATTTAGTGAGATTATTTTTTCATTTTTATTTATTTTTTCAAGTATTTAATTGATGTGATTGTTTTTATTTCTTTAATCAATTCATTCAAATAATTCAAAAACGTAATAGAAAAACAATATTCTTAAAGAATTATTATTATTATGTCACTCTCTTTAATAATATTTCCCATTTATGCAGTTGAATTAGCTCCAGCTGAAGTTGTTGTTGTTGCAGTATTACTATCTTCTTCCATTTTATTTTCTTTATTCTTCCAATAACTATCCATTTCTCTATCTAATTTCTTTTGCTTTGGATCTGGGCCTTTACCTGCTTCATACCAATAATTATCTAATTCAGCGTCTAATCTATCAGCTTTAGGTGCTCCTGTACCTCTCTTACCACCTCTACCACCACGTCCTCCTCTACCACCTCTTCCTCTATTCTGATTCCTTCCTCTTACTGATACTGTTCTTGATGGTCTGTTCATACCACCTCTTCCTCCTCTACCACCTCTACCTCTACCTCCCCTTCTAGAAGTTCCAGAAACTGTTGATGCTGCTATTTGATGAAATCTTTCATTAATTTTCTTATGTACAGTTACACTTCTTGGTGTTTGGCTTCTTCCAATTCCTCTTCCCCTTACAGATGATGTGACAGTTCTTCCTCCTCTGCCTCTTCTAGATGAAGTAACTCTTCTTTGATTGACCATGAGAAAATCTATAAACAATTATATTGATTAAAATAAATTTTTATAATATTTATAATTATAGTAAAGGCTATATATACTCTTTAAAATTTAAAAATGAATTTCTCAAGCCAAACTTGATGAGAGTTATTTTTCAGTAAAATTTTCATATCCCCAAAATAATAAAAAAGAATAAAAACTCTTAATGTTTATAAGATTCTTAACCAAGAATTGGATAATCTTGAGAATATAATGTCTTTTTATCACCTGGTTCAGCTAATTGTTCAAATACAACAATATCATTATGTCCTTCTCTTAAAACTGGACCTGGAACATAGATGGTGTATTGAGGACCAACTTCCCAGAATCTACCAATGTTAAAACCATTCACAAGAATATGACCTTTATGCCATCCTTTCATATTGAAGAATGTATCAGCTGGTTTACCTTTAATCTCTAAATCAGCATGGTAAAATACTGGTCCACTTTGTGGTATTGGTGTTTTATATACCAATCCTTTATAAGAATCCATAGGTAAAGTAATCATCTCCCAATTTACAATTTCAGCATCATTCACAAAAACAGCATCAATACCTTTTGGATCTTGCATTTGTGGATCGAAGTTCAATCTTCCCATATTTTCTACCAATAATTCTAATACACCACTATCAGTTCCTAAGTTGACAGTTTCATGTGGTTTTGTTCTAATAATCATTCCTTTGTATTGTTGGTTTACATATACTAATACTCTATCTCTTACGAAATTGACTTTTAATTTCTTTTCTCCACTTCCACTGATGTTACTACGATATAATACATAACCATAACCAGCTTGTAATTGTTCAAATCTTCTTGGCTTGTTATTAACATTGTAATATCTTCCTTGATTAGCTAATGAGTCGAATAAACTTACACCTTCAGTAAATGTAATATTTCCATAAGCAGCTTTGGTTGTATTCTTTGGAACTTCTGGTAAATCTTTCTTTAAATATGATTTTAAATAATCTCTAATAGCTAAATATTTATCAGTAACATCACCAGCTTCTGTTAATGGAGCATCATAATCATAAGATGTAGTATCAGCTTGGAAATTATCACCACCACCATTAGCACCAGCATAAAATCCCCAATTAGAACCACCTAAAAACATATAGAAATTGACTGAAGCATTCATTTCTAACATTTCTTTAAATCTACTAACAATTCTTTGAGTATCAACACGTTCAAATGGAGTTTCCCAATGGCTTAACCAACCTGGATAGAATTCAGAGTTGAAGTATGGTCCTTTAGGATTATATTTTCTTTGAATACCGAATGAATCTTTTGGATTTACACCTACACCAAAATCAACACATGTGAATGTTTCTTTAATTGTACCACATTCTAATGCACCAGCTGGATCAGTTGTGAACATAATTGTTTCTGGTTCTAATCTGCTGATCATATAGTCATATAACCATTTGATGTACGAATGATCACAAGCATATAAACCATATTCGTTTTCTACTTGTACCATTAAGATATTTCCACCATTAATGAATAAATGAGGTTTGACTTTAGCGAGTAATACATCAAAATATTGTACAACTTCTTGTTTCCATAATTCATTGCTTGATCTGATCACCATGTTTGAATTATCTAACACCCAGTATGGAATACCACCAAATTCCCATTCTGCACAGATGTATGGACCTGGACGAAGGACAACATACATATCGTATTTGGCACATAATTCGATGAATCTTTCGATATCTCCATAACCTTCAAAGTTGAATACACCTCTTTCTGGTTCTTGAATATTCCATGCTACATATGTTTCAACTGTATTTAAACCGGCAGCCTTCATCTTTTGAATACGATCTTCCCAATAGTCTGGATGTGTCTATAAAATCCAACATAAGCGGTATGATATACTCTAAAAAAATGCATAGCACCTCCAATGATCTGGAATGGCTTGCCATCCATTAAAAATTGTTCTCCCTCTGCAACAAAGGTGTGACTAGCACCAAAGACGCTGTATAATCCAAGAAATAAAATGAAATAATTCATTAGAACACAATTGTAATTGAAGCTTGGAGTTAGGTTCGTGTTTCATTTTTTTTCAAGCCAAGTTCTTTTTTTGTTGAAACAGTCAAAATATTTTTCATACACCCTAATTCTTAAAAACCTTTTTATTTATCATTATAGCTGTTATTAATTAATAAAAATATGCAAACTATATTACCACAGAATAATGGAAACGAAAGTACTCCTGATAATAACTCCAATCTTCCAGTTATATTTGAAGAGTTAGAACCACTTGAAATAGATCCTTCTAGTGATTATATATTTAATAATTTATACAATCCAGGAAATAAAGCAAGAACACAATCAATAGATCTAGTTTTACATAATAACAGGTATTATGCAAGAAAGACAATACTATATCGAGAGAGGAGGTTTGAACCAACTCAATTATACAATATACATCACAAAAATATTGAGCACTGTATGGAGTTTGGTGTAGATGAAGATAATCATTATGGTTATTTATATCTAGAGTATATGCCTAATGGAAATTTAGCCAGTAAAATCACCTATTTCAGAGAGAATAATATGAGACTATCAGAACAACCACTATTCAGTAATGTGCTAGATTTAGTTGAAGGATTATACTACTTACATACTGAGAATATTATTCATCGTCACATTAAACCAGGAAATATATTAGTAGGAAGATATGATGAATTAGTTTACTGTGGCTTTGGTCTATGTTGTGATTCAACAGATGAATGTACTTTCAAAAGTGATGGATGTTTGGTGGGTACCGGAAATTATTGGTCACCGGAAATAATAAAAACAAAAACATATAATTTCGAAAGTGATATATTTAGTTTAGGATGTACTATATATGAGTTATACACTACAAATGTTTTATTTCCAGGAAGAACACTGGATGAAGTTCAAAATAGAATATTATATTCAAATCCAAACTATGATTGTGTACATAAAAGAATACCGAAGTTAGAGGAATTAATTAATGGGATGACTAGTAAAAATGTGATGGATAGATTTGACTTTAATAAAATATATAAATGTTTAGATGAATGGAGTAAAATGAGTGGTTTGAATGTTATTGTGAGAAATCCATTTATTATTGAAGAAATGAATAATAGACAGAATCAACAGCATGTTGTTAATAATAATAATAATAATGTTCAATCGACTGTTTATCCATTTTCACAACCAGTACAATCGATACAACCAGTAGAACCATATCCACAATCACTTGCACAATCTATTCAACCAGTAACACCATTTTCACAATCAATATATCCAGTACAACCTGTTCAACCATTTCCTCAATCTTTATCACAATCAATTCAACCTATTCATTATCAAAATCCTTCAGTTATTACTCCATTTAATCCTCAGCAACAACAAAATCAACAACAACCTCAAATATTTAATGCAATTCCAATATCACAACCAGCAGTACAATCTCCACCATTTCCACTACAACAACAGCAACAACGGTTTAGTCAATATATCCCAAATCAAACAGTAATACCACAACCACCACCACAATCTGATAGATCCTCATCCTATATACCTCCTACACCACCACCATTACAATATAGACAGCAAGATAATAAATATGAAGGAGAAGAGAATAAAGAACCATTTCTACAACAACAACCTAGTTTTTCTTTGCCAATAACTAATGCTGGTTATAAAACAATTATTCCTTCTCCTGTAATCCCTAAAAACCAATGAAGATATGTGTATTATATAAATGAATCATTAATTATTGTTTCTTTCTGTATTTTAGTGTTTTAAAAATTATGTGGGTTTTATAAGCTTGAAGTTATAGTTTGAGTTTTTAAAATGAATTTTTCTGATTTTGCGACTATTTATGAGAATCACAAGAAATCAATAACAGAAAATAAAGAAAAGTATGGTCTAGAGTGTATGAAGAAAGTCAAAAATCTGTTTGTTGGAACTTTAAGATTAAATTCAAAAGATACCAACGAAATTATTAGAATTTCTCCATCATTAGAAGTAATAAAGTATATAATGATATAAGTAATGATTTGTTATTTTACTAGAAGTGATTTAGAATATACAAACACTTTAACATCATATTATCACAGTTTGATGGATGATATCAACAAAATACCTATCGAAAATTACGAAGATCTAATAATATCACCTTTTGTTCAAGTATTTTTCGAAAATTATCATTTATCTAGACCAAAATGAAAGTTTGTTCTTGGATTAGTAGTATAGGAAATATATGTGAAATATATAGCAGTACTAACTACAATCAAATCTGTGGAGAACATGAACAAGAAAGATTTAACCGTAGAATTAGAGTTTTTAAGAATATACTTCATTTTATTCAATTGTATATCACCTCTGCTATACAATTTCATTGGATTAAATAATATTTTAAAAAGAATAAGTTTAGATAAACTTCCTTCAATAAATATAAAGAAAGAAGATAATGGTAATTATGTTGTTAAGAATGATTTTATTTTACCTCATTTAATACCAAAAGATATTATTTATTTATTTTATGATCCTGTTTTACACTTATATATATTTGAGTGGATTATTATAATTAATGAAAAGTTATACAAAATTGAAAAGAATGAAAAGGATGAAGATATTATTAATATAGAATATGAAGGTGAAAAATACAATAATATCTCATTAACAGATTTAGATCTAATCAAAATATGGATTTTAAAAATATATAGTTTCATAAATTGTATGAGTAGTTTAATCAAAATAGAAATGAAATATAACTGGTGGTGTAGTAAAAATGAATATAATCCATTTGAAATTATTAATACTGAGTATATATATAACACTGATATTTCATTCATTTTGAAGTTAGCAACAACTGTCAATATATTATCATCAAAACCAAATGACATGAGAATAGTTTTCAATAAAATAAATTGTGAAAGTAATAGCAATAATATAGAAATTGATTTTTTATATTTTAATAAGAATGAATTAAAGATTAGTGATGTAAATATCTATTGTTTATCAAATAGTGATAAATCATTTATAGTTATATTATTACATACTGTTTTACAACATCCTAAACTATATCAATATTTAACTATTCATTTTCATCATTACTTATTAAATGAAGTGGTTGTTTTATATCTCTCAATTTCAGAAATTCAAAAGTTGTTAAAATCATCAAATAATCCATATTTAGATAATGAAATAGAATATATAATGTTGAAAGATGGAAAAAGAAAATGTTCAAATGAAAAGTGTGAGAATTATTTTACTGATGAGTTAAAGCCTAAAACGTGTAGTAAATGTAAAAGAATGCATTATTGTAGTAAAGAATGTCAAATTGAAGATTGGAATAAGAAACATAAATTCTTGTGTAAGAAATATATTTCTTATATAAAGTTATAAAATAGTGTTAATATTGTTTATTGTGTTGAGTGGATTGAAAAAGTGAATTATGAAAATGATGTTTATATAATTCATTTTATCTTACTTTTCTCATTCTCCCCCCTATTAAAGTGATTATATTGAAGTAAATAAAGTAAAACAATTATCATCAACACTGTTAATTTAGAATTGTGTTTCTTGGCTTGCTTGATGTTGAGGTTTTTTGTTTAAAATCTATGAATTATTCTTTATATCTTTACTGATAATCTGTATAAACATATTTAAAAAATAATATAATCATAGCTGCATTAGGCTGACAGGCCTCCATTACCTTTACCAACAGAGTTGCAGATTAGATGGATAGAGCAAGAAAATAAATGGCTTTATTCACTTTGGTGTTAATACATATACTGGTATTAATTTATTGGATAATTTATTTAGGTAGAGAATGGGGTTTAGGTGATGAAGATCCAAATATCTTTCAACCAACAAAATTAAACACCACACAAGTATAATAATAATTAATATATTTAATATATATAGTGGGTAGAAACATTCCAAATGATTGGAGCAAATGAAATTATATTGGTAATAAAACATCATGATGGATTCTTCATGTTCCCTTCAAAGTATACAAATCACACTGTTGCTTATTCATCATGGAGAGATGGTAAAGGAGATATAGCAAAAGATTTTGTAGAATCTTGTAGATTATTAGGAGCTGAACCAGCTTTTTATTTATCTCCTTGGGATAGAAACTTCTACAATATGACTTGGCGTCCAGAATACAATGAATTCTATGAGAAAACGATGAAAGAACTATTAACCAATTATGGAGCAATCTCTGAAATATGGTGGGATTGTGCTAATGCTCAAGAAAATATGACAATGTTATATGATTGGAAATATTGGTATAATGAAATAAAACAGTATCAAGCTAACTGTTTAGCCACTTGTAATGGTCCAGATGCAATTTGGGCAGGAACAGAAAGTGGATTAGGAGAAGAAGAAAATTGGGGTTATTGTAATGGAAATGATATATTTCCATCTGAAAACTTAGTTTATGCACCAAAATTATTGGATGTAACATTAAGAGGTGGTTGGTTTTATCATTCAAATGAGAAACCAAAATCAATGAAAGAATTACAAATATTTATTTCAAAAGTGTTGGTTATGGTTACAATCTACAATTAAATATTCCTCCAACAAAAGATGGTTTATTTTGTGAAGATGATGTAAATCGAATGAAAGAATTTGGTAAATATTACATAAAACATTTGATGTAGACTATGCTCGATTAGCTATTCGATTTAATAGTTCAAGTGAGAGAGAAGGATATTATGTATCAAATGTAGTGAATAGTGATAAATATTTATATTGGATTCCAGAAGGTGATTATACAAATAGTGGTTGTATTGAATTATATTTTGATGAATATATATCATTCAATGTAGTAATGTTACAAGAATATATTCGTGGAGGTCAAACAGTAGCAAAATATCGAATCGAAGTAAAGAATGATGAAGAATGGAAAGAGATCAAAAGTGGAACAACAATAGGTCATAAAAAACTTCATTTATTTGATAGTTTAATAAAGACGAATGGAGTTCGTTTAAGTATTGTTGATACTTGGAATTCTTATCCTCCAAAAATCAGTCGATTAGGATTGTTTATCTCTCCTGAACTATGAGAATTGTGATTAATTATTATAATTGATATTATTTTGTTATGTTTGCTTAATTATTATAAATTAGGTTAAA
>NGBS01000762.1:0-12399 GCA_002245135.1 Proteromonas lacertae | reverse complement strand
TTCTTCAGCTTCTTCTGTTGCTGGTTCTGGTTCTTCTGTAGGTTTTGATTCTTCCTCTGCAGTTAGTTCTGTTTCTTCAACCTTTGTTTCTTCTTCTGGTTTTGATTCCTCTTCAACTGGTTTACTTCTTCTCCTTCTTCTTCTTCTTCTTCAGCTTTAGGTTCTGTAGGTGGTTCTAATTCTGTAGATGGTTGTTGTTGTTGTTCTTCTCTTCTTCTTCTGTAGGCTGTTCTACAGTGGATGGTCTTCATTCACATCTTCCACTATCACAGACTGTTGTGTTGATTCTTCTTGTTGTATATTATTATTATTTACTGTTGTAGATGATATTGTTGGATTTACTTCACTTTCTATTGGATCTATCTCATCTTCATTATGTTCTACGATTCTTCTACCTCCTGTACTAGGTCTTGCAGAATTGGGGGCTTTTTTTGGTGGTTCAGGTTTTAACGAATCTTCACCATTACAAGTTTCTTGTGTTGATTGTAAAGGTGGTAATTTTCTTGGGCTTCGTGCAGATCGTGGTGAATTTCTTCGTGGTGATCTTGGTAAACCAACAGCTGGTCTTTTTTGCACATAAACTGAATAAAAACTGCTTTCTTTCATATTCTTCTAGTAATTCTTTACGTGGATAGTATGATTCTGTTTTTTCTAATGCATCTAGTATTACTTCATTTTCTCTGTTTATTTTATCAAATTCCTGCTTTCTTCTGCTGAGATTTAAACTAGAATAATCATTTTCAGATGTATTCCAACAATCGATTGTTGGTACACCTGTTTTTGATATACTCACACCATTACCAAATGATTTATTATCTTTAGCATGTGATTCCATGATTTTCTTTAATTTATCATATAATACTTCATTTTCTCTATCAATTTGACGATTACGCACTATTAACATAAAAACTATAATAGAATACTTCTAATTTCAAACTGCTTCTTTTGTTTATTCTGTACATGTGGATATACTGCTGGAGAAGACGTATCCATTACTCCTCTTGCATTTGATTTAGCCGTAGATTTCATAGTTTTACAATTTTTTTTTAACATCTCCCTTCTCCTCTTCCACATAAACTCTTCAACGAGGTGATTGCAATACATCTTTCAAAATCTAAAAATTAGATAGTATGGAATTATTATTATATATTAAAAAGGAAATATAGAAAGATTTTATACTTCTTTGTCGAGAAAAATAAGAATATTTATAAACTGTTTTATTTTCGCACCAGATTTGGGTTGTTTGATTGAGTTTTGGTTGATCAATAACGATTTTTCTTGTTTAGCTTAAAGAACCATCAAAATCTGCTAGTAGACTTATAGATAATTTATTTATACTATTTAATTTACACATCTAATATATTAAATTAGTTCATAATAGTAATGGGAAGTGCTCCTTCAAAAAACAAGAAAGAAGCAAAGAAACCTCCAACTCCAGCTATACCAATTCAAAAAAGAAGTGTTGAATGAAACAGAGAGTGGTATAAGACAAAACTTAGTTAAACATCACGAAAATGTAAATAATATATGGGATATTTATCAAAAAGGAAAAGTCTTGGGTGAAGGTATGACTGGTTGTGTTATTGAAGTTGTAAAAATAAGTACAGGTCAAAAGTATAAATAAATATTTTATAAATATAAATAGATTTGCAATGAAACAAATTAAAAAAGTTCACATTGATGATAAAATGTTGGAAAGTCTTCGTCTAGAAATTAGTCTACTAAAAGAATTAGATCATCCAAACTGCATCAAGTTATACGAAACTTATGAAGATAAACGTATTATATATATGATCATGGATGAATGCACAGGAGGAGAGTTGTTCGACAGGCTTGCTGAACAAGCTGGACACCATTATAATGAAGCAAAAGCCTCGCAATTAATCACTCAAATGCTGAGAGCAATTGGATATTGTCATAGTAAAGGAATATGTCATAGAGATTTAAAATTAGAAAATTTTGTATTTGAAAATAACGAATCTGATGCTGAATTGAAACTAATCGATTTTGGACTAAGTTGTAAATATGGTGCAAAAATCGTAGGAAAAAAAGACAATAAAAACAATAAAGAAAAAGAAGAAGATGGAAATGAAGATATTCAATTAAAAAGAATGAGTTCTATCGTCGGTACTCCATATTATATTGCTCCAGAGATATTGAAAGGTGAAGGTTATGGTGTAGAATGTGATATGTGGTCAATGGGAGTCATAACATATATTTTACTCACTGGAAGACCTCCGTTTAATGATGTAACCGATAAAGGTATAATGCAGAAAGTAGTGAAAGGTGTTTATAGTAAGAATTTGGCTGCTTATACTCAAATATCGAAGGAAGGGAAAGATTTTATTGATCAGTTATTACAAATGGATGCGAAGAAGAGATTGACTGCTTCTGAAGCATTAAAACATAATTGGATAGAGAATGCTAAGAATTTAGAGCCAAATCTAGCAGAAGCTTTGAATGAAGATATTGTAGAGAGTTTAACACGTTTCGATGGTTATAGTAAACTAAAAAAAACTGCTTTAGAAGCATTAGCATTTACCTTATCAGTTGATGAGATTAAAGACTTAAGAAAAGCCTTTGAAGCAATTGATGCAGATGGAAATGGTATTATTACAACTGAAGAACTAACAAAGGCAATGGAAAAGAGTGGTATTAAAGATGAAAAGACTTTGAAATTGTTTAAAAGTATTGATACTAATAACAGTGGATTGATTTCTTACTCTGAATTTTTAGCTGCAACTATGAGAAAGAAGATTATATCTGATGAAGAAAGATTGGTAGAAGCATTTGATAAATTAGATCGAGATGGTAATGGATACTTAGAAATTGATGACTTTATGCAGTTGATGGGTAAGGATTTTAACAGAGAAGAAGTGGAAGAGATGATTAAATCTGCTGATAAGTCAAAAGACGGTAAAATAGATTTTGATGAATTTTTGCAGATGATGAGAGGTGCTTATTATAAATTAACACTTGATCCTAACAATCCACCTGAAATTCCGAAGATTGAGGATAATAGTGAGGCTACATCACCTAAATTACCTAAAGAGAATGAAGAAGCTAAGAACGAAGAGGAAGGACAACAACAACAACAAGAACAACCAAAAGAGAATGAAGATGCTGGTAAAACAGCTGAGTAGATATGATGTCTTTTATTTTTAGTACCATATGATTATTATATATTGATAGAATGTAATTGTTGTTTGTTTTTTATACAAGAGCTGAGTTTGATTCCTATTTGGCTTGAAATGTCGAGTTATTTATTTTCATTAAAATTCATTATTTTGATGAATCAGTTTGTTAAATATGCAGCTGTTGTAAGTACATGGATTTATGAATTCATGAACATGTATTTTTGATATTTATTTTTGTATTTAGTCCAAATGCTGTTGATATGGCAAAAAGAATAACGGAAGTTTCACATCCATCAATTAACTTAACATCTTCACTGCTGTATAACGTTAGTGGATTGCTTTATGGATTAGTTACTCTACAAATTCCATTAATAACTACACATTTACCATTATTGGTTCTTACAATTATATATTGTCATTATAAATCAGTTCAAATCAATAAAACAATATATATAGGTAGAACATCAAGGATAGTGTTGATTTGTTTTTTATGTACTTGCGTTCCGGTTTTTTTCTTAAGAAATAAAATAACACCAACAGTTTTTGGAACACTTTTCATATTCAGTTTTCTATCAGTGTTATACTTACCACTTATTCACACAGGTGAGATTATTCATTACAAAACAACAGTTGACGTTTCTCTTCCTCAGTCGGTATCACTGCTGTTTTCATGTATATTTTGGTCAATATATGGTTATTCAAATTCAGATTTATTCATTTTGTTTTCATATAGTGTAGGTATATGTTTATTAGTTGTTCAATTAGTTCTTACAGTTATATATCCTTCTAGAAGAAGAGAGTCTATAACATTGTTGTTAGAACACTAAAATATATAAATAATAAATTAAGATGATATATATATATATTTATTCTTCATATTTGTTTATATTTGTTGATGTAATAATATATTAGTTTATAATGCTTTGTACAATGTGATAAACAAATAATACGCTATAATACATTTGAATACATTTTAATCTGTATTTATCACACTATATGTCAAACAGCTATTCTATCAACCTACCAATCCCCAAACAGGGATTAATGAATTACTTCAGCGATAAAGAATATAATGATGTGGTATTTGTAGTTGAAGAAGAAGAAATCAGTTGTATTTCAATGTTTTTGAAAAGGAATAATGTACTATTAAAGAACATGATAGAAGACGATAAGAGAGAAGAAAAAATCAAGACAGAAAAGGTGGGTGTAGTAGGTTTTAGTAATTTATTGAAATACTATAGTTATGGTTCATTAGAAATAGATGAGAATAATTTCAATGATATTCTTGTAGCATGTATGTGTTATAATGAAATGACCCTATTAGAAGAATGTAAAAAGTATATATTGAAGAATAGTAATATAAAGTTAATCCAAAGAATGTTTAACGAAATTCCAATGAATGTATATCAACCTTTACAAGAGATAAAATTTAAATTAAGTGATTATTTTAGTATATATGGATATGAAATATTTAAAGATGAAAATTTGTATAATAACAATATAGACTTACTGAAATATGCATTAACAATGAATGATTTTGTGATAAAGAGTGAGAATTATTTATTCAATCAATTAAGAAAGATAGAAAAGAATAGTGGAGATAAGAAAAATGAAGTGATAAAATTATATACAGAAATAAAGAAAGATGAATTAGAAGAAAAAGAAGAGAAAGAATTAATGGAATTATTAAAAGAAAATGGAGATGAAGAAGAAAATGAAATGAAGAGAATAAAACGAATATATATTCACCCTGAACCAACAAGTGATAATGAATTCAATAAATGGTTTTATTTATACTGTTTGAAACATGAAACAAATAACAAATGGTTATTAGATGAAAAATACTACCAATATCAACTGAGTTTATTAAATTTAAAATCATTCATTCCTAGATTATTAAACAATGATATTATCTTGACATTAAGTAATACAGTAGATTTAATCTATGATTTTAAATTGGAATATGATACTGAATGTATAATTATTTTATGTAATAATATATGAATAGTGAAATTTAGTTATCCTCAAATTTTGAAAAACCTTTCATCAAAATACAAGCTCGCTCAAAAGAAAATAAAAGAAATTGAAGAGAATAAAAAGAGTGAGAAAGTACACAAAAAATCAGAAGAAGAAATGGCTATACCAGGAATTCCAATAGAAAAAGAAAAAGAATAAGAAAAAGAAAAAGAGGAAGAATTAGATCTTTTGCATAATCAAAATAACTCAATCATAAAAGCCATGTTATTGTTGTGTAATAACTGTATAATATTATCATTTTATTTTGTAATGTAGTTGATATTATTCCATGATTAAATATGAATGTGAAGATGAGAATATATTCACCAATTTCAAACAATTCTTTCCAAAATATCTTTCATTTTGTAAAGAATTATTCCATTATTACAAATCAAGGAATGTATATCAACAAAATGTTTCATCAAAAACATTTCCTCCTTCATATTTCAAATATCCTATAATTGAATATACAATTCCATTTTCATCATTACCATTTATAATAAAAAGTGATTTTATAGGAGAAAAATGTGATTTTTCAATTAAATCCAATCAATATTTTGGATCTTCACATATATCTTGTGATAAATATTCAGGAGATTTAACAATTAATGGAGATACTAAAGATACTTTTACAATAATCTGTAAAAATGAAAGTGGATCAATAGAAACAGAAATAAAAGTAATATGCAGTAACTATAATATGTAATATAACTATATATATATATATTTTTCTTTCTCTTTTTCAATTTTTACAAGTAGTAATTCTTCCTTTGAAATTAAAAGTATTAGTAAAAAATAATTTCTATAAATAAATAACAATATTATTATAAACTAATTGGTTTACTTCTATTATGATTGTTGTATATTCTTTTTCTATATTCTTCATAACTATACCATGTAGCTCCAACTATAGTAATTCCAGCTCCAATTGTTCCTAAAGGAGTTAATTCAGAGTTAAATAAAATAACTGAAAGAAAAACCATCACAACTTGTTTCACATTTCCTCCAACAGTAATCCACACAGGATTAGTCGCTTTATTTGCTTCAAAATTTGACAAATTTAACAAAAATGCACAAAAACCATGAAATAATAATAGCAATATAATACTAAATCTTGTATTAACTAACCATTCAGTATAAAAATCAAAATCTGTAAATAAAGTCAATGGAAATAACTCCGCACAACCATAAAAACTTGTATATTCTAACAATTGAAATACTGGGACTTTATCATCACCAGATAAAAATAATTTTGTTAATACTGATTTAGTGGATGATAATATACATCCAAATAATACAATAAATAAACCATAAAATGTTAATTTCACTTCGCCTGCTGTTAATATTATTGAACCAACTACTACTGGAACTAGAGACAACCAGATTCTAAATGGCTCTCTTTTATGAAGTATAATTGTTGATAATAGAGCTGTTATTAATGGTATAGTACAACGAACCATCTATTAACAATAAATTAGTAGATTAAAAAAATGTTATACTTGCACAAATGCTAAACTACAATATCTTATACCAGCATTACCAGATACAATATTTAACATAAATATAATTGACATTAAGAATAATTTGAAATTTAAATGTTTTGATATTTCTATTTTTCCATATCTAACACCATATTTCTTAAGTACTATCATTGACATTGCGCCACTAGTAATCATATGAACCTATAATTTTACTAACAGAGAAATACTAAAGTAACACATCTATGTGATGCTTTTAATTGTGAAAAAAAAGTTTTGTTTAGGACAGTCACAAATATATTCAAGCAAAACCATATTGCATACCAGTACATGCAAAAAATACCAAAAATAAAATTTAAAATAAAAAAGCTTGAGTGTTTGATCGTTTCAAAATCATATTTTATTCATTTAATGGATGTAAAAGAAGAAACTTCTCCAACTAAATCAAAAATAATGGCAAAGATTAAGTCATCATTTGAACCAAAAGGTGTTAATCAGTCACCTGATAAACAATCAAAAGATAGAGAAAGTAAAAGTCCATTAACTTCCCATCGAAGTTCTCTCAATTCTATAAAGTCTACTAAAAGAAGACCATTATATGAAACCACTAAATCTTTACCTATTATGGATTCTTCTGGAGCAAGAGAATTAGACCCAATATATGGTAAAGGAAGTAAAGAGAGATTAAATGTATATGAAATATCACATGCAGCAACTGTTTCAAAAATCACAGACAACAGAAATCGAAATGTTGATTTTGAGTTTTATAAGAATGATTTAAGATCTGTATATATCTATATATTATAACATTAATAAATAGGATCCAAGAGAGATGATGCCTGTAATCCTCCCTAAACCAGTAAAAAGACCAAAACTAAAAAGAATAAAGATAAAACCGTATTAATAGTAATTAGTATTAATTTATAATGAATAGAAAGGGTAAATGGATACCACCTGATGATGGATGGAATAAAAGTACACATTTAAAGAAACAAATAGACCCACCATCTATGTTTATGAAAGCTGATTATGATTTATCAAAATTATATGCCGTAGTAGGTGGATTGACATTAGAACAAATAAATGAAGAAAGAAGGCAAAGAAAATTAAGAAAACAACAGCATTTGAATAAAACCTATCGAGAATTAATTCCAAGTGATTATAAATTCCCAACCAATATTCGAAGAACAACCAATTCAATACAAAGAAAACAACAAAAATTGAACTTAATTGAACAAGCAGAGAATGAAAATAAAGAAAAAGATGAAAATCGTGAATTACCCAAATGGCCAATATCTAATGAGTTTAACTATATGATGGAATTAAAGAAAGAAGATGAACTAGAAACAAGGTTATTAAAAATGAGTGAAACGGCTAGTTTAGCAACAACACCAAATGCAAATAGTTTGAGATCTTCACCGATTAATTCACGTGCAAATAGTCCATTACAATTATTACTATCACCATCACCATCACAAGATCAAGGTATGTCATTAAAGCAGAGATTGATTAGAGATAGAAATCAAGATACTCTCATGTCAACAAGTAATAACAATAACAATCATAATAATAATATATTACAATTACAACCCATTAATAATAATAATAGTAAAAAAGAAATCACATTTTTAACAGGATTAGTATCAACACCAGTCGCAGCTAGTCGTTATGCAGCAGAAATGTTAAACGAAACACAATCACCATTAGAGAATTATGAAGAGAACAATGATATATCTCAGCGTAGAATATTAACTTATGAATATACTAAACTATTAAAGGGTCATAGTGGTAATATAATATGTATTGATTCTAACATTGATTACTTCGTTACTGGTAGTGATGATGGATATGTGATACAGTGGGATAGTGAAGGATATAATATAATATATGTATATAAGAATCATTATGATGCTGTCAATCAAGTGTTTATATCAACACAGAATAATTATATGATTTCTGCATCTAATGATAGAACAATTTATATCTTTTTTTTTTCCTTATAATATTTATTTTTATATATTTTCTTTAATTTTATTGCAAGTATTGCTCATTTAGTATCTCACAAGTTATTGAATAGATTATTTGGACATACTAGTGGTATATCTTCACTATCATTTGAAAGAAATATTGTATAATTATTATTATATAAATTATTATTATTATTATTAAATAGTTATTATCAGGTGGACAAGATGGCAAGTTATTTTTATGGTCCTCTCATAGTGAAGATCCAATTTTTACATTCCCAGATCAGAATGATATAATTAGTAAAGTATTTATATGTTTAGATTTCTTTCTCACTGCTACTGTCAATGGTGATGTTAGGAAATGGCATAAAACTGATTGTAATTGTATATATATATATTAATATTAATATTAATATTTTATTAGTATTATTATCACATGAATCTACTGGTAATTTATCAGATTTAGTCATATCAAAAGATAAATCATTTTGCATTGGTTGTTATAATGATGGACAAATTAAAGTATTGTCATTAAAAGAATCATTTATTATTCGTACGTTTGACACTGGTTTGGATAATATATTGCATGTAATAAACAGTAGAAATTCTCAATATTGTATAATTGGTGGAAATAATGGAGAAGTAATAAAAGTGAATTTAGATAATGGAGAAAAAGAGGAATTATATCGACATGAAAGTTGGATTTTGAGTTTACATTTAATTAATGATTTGTTAGTTAGTTCTTCGTTTGATGGCACCGTTTATGTTTATAATTCCTTTGCTAATACACAGAATATACTCAGTGGAACTGGTGATCCAATTTATAATGCAATCATCTATAATAATGGTATTATATTGGGATTAGAGAATAATTATATTGTACAGTGGTGTCTACCAATTAATGAAGCAATTAAACCTAATGATTATTTCCATAGAATGAAGATTCAAAAATAATCAGAATTATATATATCTTATTTATTTCTATTTTATTTGATATGTTTTATTTTTTATTATATATATATAACCCAACCAATTAATAAAATAAAAAGAAAAAGCAAATTATGATAATAAAAACACTTACTATAAATATATATATGTATAAAAATTTTGCACTTATTTATTTATTCATTGGATCATACCATTTAATCTCCTCAGACTCTGTATCATCTTGAGATTGCTTTTCATCAACCTCAGGTTCAACTATTCCTTCTGAAATTATCATCATATCTTTAGCATCGCTCGATAAAGAACTTATAGACTGTTGAACCCGAGTAGATACTGACTGGATTTGACTTAATGCCTCACTTGTTTGCTTCTGTATAGTAGTTTTACTTAAAAATCGACCTCCTTCTCCTCTTGGTCTGTTTACTGCATGTAAATGTCTACTTTGGTGTAAATATGGTCTTTTATGAAGATGAGCTAAATCCCTTTGTTTAGCAGCTCTAGCTTGTCTTCTTTTTATTATTCTTTGATATTGCTTTGCGTTTACGTAAATAGGTTCATCATCAGCTACATCTGTAGGTAATTGAACTCTTGGATATATGGGCGCCATGACATTTGAAGGTGTAGTAAAGTGCTGAAACATCATTACATTTAAAGGATTGTTGTTACTATACAGTTGTCTTTGTTGATTCTATTTAACTAAATCAAAGCATATTAATACCGGATCCATCGCGCTCATTGTGCTATTAATAGAAGCATTGATAGAATTGAAATCTATAAGCCCATTGCTGGTTACTGAGTTGAAATCTTGCGAAGTGTATTCTGTCTGTAGTGCACCTATTAAAATAGATAATAGATAATTCATAAATAATTTTAAATGATATATTAATAATAAATACTTCCTATTCCTTCCATAAAACACTCAAATCAATATTCAAAAATCAAACTATTCAGTTCAAAAAATAGAGGAGTTTCACAAAATTTACACATTTTTCTATTCGCTAATTACAAAAACTCTAAATAAATCAATAGATTAATGTGGAAGATTTAATTATTATCACAATCACTTTAATTACTTATAATCCCACAGGATCAACATCAATCACAGTAACATCATCATATTCAGGACTTTTTACAGAGTATTGGAACTTCCAACCATACGCAGCACCAGCATGTTCTCCTTTCTTATTAGCACAAACCATAGCACCCATATATTTAGGATAATACTTGGCAATTTGTTTCAAAGGTTTTTCACATGCTTCTTTCACAGATAAACCTTGTTCCATTAACATAACAGCTTGATGAGCAGGTAGAAATCTCATTAAAATATCACCATCACCTGTAGCAGCAGCTGCACCAACATCATTATCAACATATGAACCACTACCAGTAATTGGAGAATCTCCAACTCTTCCAGCTATTTTATGAGAAGCACCATTTGTACTAGTTTCCACAGGCAATGTTTGTATTATTATCATAACAATCATACCTATTGTATCATGATTCTCTTTGGAAATATATTTATTTTCAGATTGATGAAGTTGTTGTTGTTTGTTTTATGGTTGAGATTGAGTGGTTTGTAAGGTGGACAATGATCTGATTGACCTTCCACGTTGGTGTAAAAGTTTGGCTGACATTTTTCATTCACCCAGTCTTTGTACAATTGTTCTGAATCTATTTATATATATATAATATATATAATTATTATTATAATTGTACATGGAGTAATTGTTGTTTCATTTGGAAATCCCATCATCAATGCAAATCTATCAGCTCCTTTCCTACTAACATCGTATGAGTTGTGTGTTCCATTACTTTACGAGCAACACTGATTGCATGTCGACTATGAGTTAAATATCCTACTGCTCCTACACTGTGAGTTAAACCATCCATAATCATTGCATCTAAACTTGTCACTCCTGTATCATCTGGACTTCCACCAAATCCTACCGTATGATCACATTGCATATTCTAAATACTATAAACTATACACTAATATTCACATTTTGAACAACCCATCTCTACAGCATCTAAATTTGATCCACCTTCATTAATCTATCCAAATTAAAATATAAATATACTGTATTCCATGCTTCTCTAGTTGCATTAAAACAAATGGCCATGTATTAATGACTAAAGGAAGTTTAAAGCACGAAACCAACTATTTAAAATGATTTGGAACAAAAATATACTTGGATTGTAATCAAGATCAAGAGAATAAGCTTCATTTTCCATTACTTGAAACGAATATATTTTTGATTAAAATGAAACACAATAAATAATCAATAATAAAATATAATATATCAACAATAATTAAAGTGCTGCAGTCATATATTGACAACCTTCACCACTAAATCCATCAAAACAACTACATTGACCAGTTTGATAATTACATACTCCTCTTCCACTACAATCTTGTTTTACATCACTTGTAGAACCAGAATCAAGTGGATCTACACTGGATGGACATTCGATTAAACTACAATCATATCCTCTATGTCGATCATCGCATTTACAACCATAAATTCTATCATTTAGATATCCACTATAATCTTTCAATTCTACATTTGATAACATTCACTTAGTAATACACATCGACATTTCCATTACAATTATTTGGACATTCTATTCTATCACATATTCTTCCAGTAAATCCATCAAAACATTGACATTGTCCTGTTTTTCTATCACATTTACCTTGACCACTACATTCTATTGCACCAAAAAATACATCGCTTGGTCTTACAGTAAATCGAAGTGGTTCACCTGAATATGTTGATAATGATCTTAATCTTTGAGATGTTGTTGGAAGTTGTAGTTTATTGATTGTTTTAATTATTAATGTGTTTTCGTTATTTC
>NGBS01000089.1:0-26439 GCA_002245135.1 Proteromonas lacertae | reverse complement strand
GTTTTATATTTGAAAGTGTCGAAGGATTAGAAGTACCAGCAGTTGAGTATAATAAATATATAAAAGAATGTATTGATAATTCAAAATGTTATAATTTAAACGTTGAACAAATAGCTAAACTGCGTTATATATTATCATTAATAAGTATGTTAATATTATTTGTTATTGATAATTATATATGAATAGATTTATCTGAAAGTGAAAGGAAAAGATTGACAAAATAATCGATAATTTAGACAATAATAAAGATATAGAAATATCACTAAAATCATATCAAGAAATGATATCTGAAGATAAACCCAATAAAACTGAAGTTATTGATTATTCATCCGAAAGAATCGTTTTTCCAATTGTACAAATACTACCAAACCATAAAAATAGTGTAAAAATGGCCAATTTGGTTTGTAAAATATTAACTGTTTTATGTAAGAATTCAATCTGTTTTGTTAATTCATTATCAAATACTCATATTATATCTGATTTATTACCATTTTTACAGTTGGAAATAAGTAAAATTCATTCAATATTGAGGTTATTATTAGTTATGGATGTTACAAAGCGTATATAATATATATATATATTGTAATGTTTAGATTTAATAACGAATGGTATAGATAGTGAAGAAGTACTTAAACCGTTATTGAAATGCTTTGAATCTACTGAAGAAGATATGATCATAATTGCCTGTAAGACAATATCATTGTTATGTGATAATTCAAGTATATATATATATAATATATATATATATATTAATATTAATTTAGATGAGAATCAATATTGTTTTAGAAATATAGGAGGAGTTGATATAGTAATAAAATTACTAAAGAAAATGAAAACTGAAAAAGTGAAAATAGAGTTGTACAAATTATTGGAAGTAATAGTGAATTACAGTGAAAATGAAGTATATATTGGTACAAAAGGAGTAATAGAAATATTACTGAAAGATATGAAACAAAAAGAAGTTCCAATTACATATATGTTGGTATTAGTTAATGCTTTGTCATTATTCTGCGATTGTCGTATAATTAATATTCTATTAATTTGAATAGCTGAAAATCGTGATATATTACGAAACAAAAAAGGATTAGATATTGTCAATAATTTACACTCATTAAATAATCAAGATATTAATCTAATAGTTGATGAAATTAACAGAAGAATGGCAACAGATGATAAAGAAGAATTAGGAAGAGATTATGAACTATCTGATCTTGAAGATAATGATGATTACAGTGATGATGAATTTAACTTGAAGGAAGATAAATTTGAAAAGAAAGTCAATGAAATGAATAGAGTAAAAGTTCCACAAGAAAAAGTGAATATTTTGAATGAATTAACTAAAATGATCAATAAAAATGGTATATATATTATAGCTATTATTTTATATTTTGTATAGATGCAAATAGAGAGATAATCCAATCATCTTATTTCTCTTCAATAACTAAATATTTGGATAGTAAAAGTAATGATGTTCAGTTTGCAGCATTAAAATTAACAAATGAATTACTCAATTATTCAACAGAAAAGTCAATTGTATTTGATAAGAGAGCATTAAGCAGACTAATTACTTTATTAAATTCGAAACGAATTGAAGTAATTACATTGGTATTGCATATATTAGTTATTACAACAAAACATAATTGTATATTGAATTATTTAATATTTATGCTTTTTATAGACAGATCATTAATGAAATTATATGAAGGTAATGGATATGATATATTATATAAACTGTTATTAACTGATAAAATATCAATTGATAATGTTTCAAATATATTCATATTGTTAATAAGATTATATAATCACAATCGTATATATTATTATTATTATTAATTAAATAGATTGCATATATAAATCAGATTTATCAATTGAAATTTTCACAAAATTGATAGAATATTCGAAATGTCCAAATCCATTAGCTCAAGTTTATGCTTGTTATATAATAGCTAATATATGTCGAGATGAAACAAATAGTATATATTATTATTATTATTATTAACATGTAGAAAACCTTGTTTCTGTTTTTATCAAAGAGAGAATAATAGACATTTATATCAGTCTACTTGAAATTCAAAGTAATTATATTCAATCATTAATATATCAATCTATTATCTTGATATTGTCAAATCGTATAATAATAATTATTATTGTTATTGTTATCAATAGAATCAATAACAAAGCAGCTGTTAACAACAAATATAATAAAAATTATAATAAAACAATACAAATCAGAGAATGATCCTAAAGATATTGAATATATGGTTTGTTATATATTACATGTACTATCGAAGAATAATAGTATATATATATATTAATATATTAATGATAGAAGAAATAGAGAATATAATATTAGATCAAATAAATGTCAAATCACTCAGTAAATTGTTAGTGATGAATAAATCAATATATATTGGAAGTATATGTTCATTGTTATTATTCCATTATAATTCCAATAACAATTCAAAATCTTATTTAGAGAATAATGAAGAAGTTATGAAAACATTAATCAATATATTAATGTCATCGAAATATGAAGAGATAATAAAATCAACATCTCAATTGATGAATATATTATCACTTAAATTTTTACCAGAATTGAAAAAGAATAAATCATTGATCGATAGGATAAAACATTTAGAAAATAATGTGTCAACTCAAACAAAAATGACACTCAAAGATTTAATTAATAGAATTATATTATAACTCTATTTTTCAAATTTAATTGTTGATTATTATGGAATTGTTAATGTCTATTATAGTCATTAACGCATAATATTCTATTTTGAAATTGTTTTCAAGCTTTTCAATCAAGCTTTTTCATTTCAAATTTAAAATGTTAATGAGAAGAGAAAAATATACACTCGAAATATCAATTTTGATGAATAGAATTACAGATTTATTCTGTTGTGGAGAGACTGTAGTAAGATAATATAAACTAAGTAATTATAATCAAAACATAATATGTTAACAATTGTATATATTTAATATTATAATAGGCAAGATATATTCGCGATTAACTACATGTTCTGTTGTTTTTGTAAGAAATATGTGTATTTCTTCTTCAGCATACAATATGCACATAGTCTTCCTCCCTTGTTAAATCTTCTCTTTGATCTTTTACAATTACATCTGTAACAAGTTTTATAATCACCTTTAATTGGTGTTTTTTCCCAATCTCCCAAATGACGAATATTATTAACACCAGTTGAACAGAATAAACACATGAAGTTCTTATTCTCTCTTAGTAAAAATAATCTATTTTTATCTTGTGATTTATTACATATGTGACAAATTTCATCCTCACCATATTCAGGTAGTTTTGATAATTTAGGAGTAGTACTGTTTATACTGGATTTTTTCGCTTTTTTCAATGATATGTTATGTTGTTGAGAAGATAATGGTTGTTGATTTTTATTTTCGCAATGTAAATTCGATATTATATTATCATTAAATGCATCATTTTGTTGATAATCACATGCAGCATACATTTCTTCATCTACTCTGCTTGAATTATAGTCATTTATAGGATATAATGGAGGTAAATCTGAATAATCATCTTGTTCTATAGCATTTTTACTAATAAAACTATTATTTATTACATTTTCGATAATATTATGAAGAAATAATAATAACTGTGAGTTAGAAAAATTATCTTTGAAATCTGAAGGTAACGGAATAACTAAATCAAGCGTTTGCGATATGCTATTGTTGTTCTGTAACGTTGGGTTAATATCATCTATATAATGTTCATTACAATCTCTTTCAGGAAATGCTTCAAGGTATGAAGGAGTTGAATCAAATACATCACTGTTATGATATACTTGCTCTTTATTACTGACACATACTTTCTTCTGGTTTGTTGTTTCTTCGAAATTTAAGTTAAAACAAGAATAAATGTCAGTCGCAATATCTGAAGGTGATGGGTGTATGGAATATTCATTATATTTTCTTTTCATATTATCTATATTATTGGTGTAAGTACAGTTTATACTGGAATTAGGCAAACTTCTTCTCAAGCTATTTAAAAACTTTTACATTCACAATATGTATCACTGAAGTGTATTACTCTTAATTTTAACTAATTATATAACATATATTATAAATAAAAGAAAAGAAGTTATTTTATTACTTAATTACCAAATGTAAATTTCCTAAGAGTGCTTGCTTTTTCACTATTTGTGTCATTACAGTGAGAGTATATTATTGTGATTATATATTATTTATTATTTTAAAAAGCTTTATTGCATAGCTACTATCAATTTTTTTGTAAAATCAGCATGTTATACAACTTATAACATTTCATTACTATAAGCGCAGTGTATAGAGTAATATAAATATAAGGAATTAAAAATATGTAATTAAATTGAGAATAAACAAATTTTTATATATTTCTTACATCCATAAACATATTTCTTCTTCAACACACAATATGCACATAGTCTTTTACCGATCATAAATCTTCGCTTTGATCTTTTACAATTACATCTATAACAGTCTTTGGTTGATTCATAATGTGGTGTAACTTCCCAGTCACTCAGATCAGTAATATTTTCAACAAATTTTATAGAACATTCCAAACAAATGTATTTTTGTTTGTAAATAAATAGTGCATTTTTATCAATCTGTTTATTACACATATTGCATTTTGCTTTTTCTCCGTATAATAGTAGTCTTCTAAAATTTGATAATTTGCGATTTGTAATAGGCTCTATTTCAGTTGTCTGTTCACTCTCTTCCTCTTTGTGACAGACTTCATGCATTACACCAATTTGTTCAACTCCATCATTCGAATTGTTTGAAATAACTGAATAAGTAATATTCACCTTTTCATTATCACCTTTATTTGTATTATGTAAAATATTTTGTTGATTATTCTTTAAACCAACATTTGATGTATTAATAAATTCATTTACTATATTATCTCTTTTTTGATCATTTATACCTTCACTATTTCTGATATTACCATCAAGTTTATAAAAAGGTATTTGAGGATAAGAATTATATATTTTATACTTATCAATCGTTTTATCTTTGTTATCTATTTAACTTATATTTACATTTATTTATACCCACTAATGAAGGAAGATTTAGAACGCTTGGTAAAATATCCCATGTATTACTTTCAGAATTGTTCTCAGGAGTATTTGTATCTTCCTTATAATTACTAGACGATGATTGTAATGATGAAAAGAGTATATTAGGGTAATTGTCTTCTTCAGGTAGAGGAGTGTATAACCCCTCTTCGTTTTCACTATTACAGTATGACATTTATAAGTTCTTTATAGAGTTTCACAACTGTAAATTGAAAGTAATGAATAAATTTCAATAAAAATTAATCAAGTTTATTCAAACATAAAATTTTAAAAATAAAAATATAGGGGTTTTGAAATTCAAAAAAAAATACTCGTTTCATTTCTCTAATTAAGAATTTTGAATGTTAGATAGTATTCTAAGCATTTTAATTATTTTAATTGTATTAAATGAGTCGAATGCATGGTGGCTCACCAATACATGTAAGTATAAAGATAACCCTTTACATAATTTAAGAAAAGAACTTGATAGTAGACTTATAAATCAAGATATTGCTAAAAATGATCTTTATGATGTGATTGAAGAATGGTACCATTATAGAACATCGTATATATATATTTTGTTATACTGTAGTGCTTTAGTGATTCCATTTGGTGGTCCTACAAGAACAGGAAAAACTCTTGCTTCTCAAATTGTTGGAAATTCATTTTTGTATTTTTATGAAATAAATTGTCTATGTTATATAGTGATACAGATTCACCAGCTTATCATTCAGTTTCGTATTAAATAAATAATATTTTGTTTATATAGAATGAGTCAAATGCCTTTCGGAAACAATATTGAAAAAGCTTCAGAGAATATAAGAAAATCTATAATAAATGGAATAAAGCAATGTAAAAAGCTAACAGTATTTGTGTTTGATGAAATACAAAGTGTTGATTCAGAAATATTCCAAAGTTTAAATGATATATTAGATGAAAGAGGTTATGCAACAATTGATCCTATAAGTAATGAAAGATTAAACACATCAAATGTATAATAATAATAATAATTATTATTATTATTGAATAGAGTATTTTTATTTTTATAACAGATATTACTGAAGGCTTTTTAGATATAATAACAAAGAATCAATTGATATTTCAAGATCAAATGGATTTGAAAAAAAAAATAGATGAAAAATTTAGAGTAAATAATATAATAGTGCCATTTACTCGACATATGAAAAAACCAGTTGTGTTTTATCCATTTTATAGTAGTGATTTGAAAGATGTAATGAAAGTGGATTGGAATAATGAAGTGTTAAAACAAAAGAAATATTCTAACATAACAATAAGTGATAAAATAATTGATTATATCGTTTCTCCAAATAATAGAATTGTTTCAGTATAAATATAATTGATTAATAATTTTTTGTAATATAGTATAATAAATTCAAAGTAGAAGGTAAATCATTGTATATTGCATCAGATAGTTTTGCTGATGTAAAAAATGTAATTAAAAAGTATTTTATAATATTATTTCTATATAACCTTTAATAATTAGAATTAAATCATTATCAAGTGATCTTACTGGATTAATACCTTCACAAGGAAATAATTTTATTGAATTTGGAAAAACTCTAAAGTATGAAATAATAGAAAAGTCGAAAATAAATGCAGAAATTGAAGTAAAATATAATGTTAATTCTAAAACAATACATAAGAAGTATTTATATGAATCGACTATAGAGTATTATATTTTCTATTCATATAATGTACTAGATCTTTTTTAAATGGTGAAAGAAACTCATTTCAACTAATAAATACCAGTAATTAACAATATTGTATGTAAGATTATTTAAAATACATTTTTCATTTTATAATTTTGATTTTTTGTATGTTTTTTATATTCCAAAAATTATACCCGTTTCATTTATTATGTAATTTTTATTTTTATATGTAAATCTTATGTGGAATTAACATTAACTATGTAAAATAAATTTAAAATGTTTATGTAAGTACATAAAGAATATTTTTTCTTTAAAATATACTTTATCAAATTTTAGAATGATTGGTGAAATTTTAAGTAGTATTATAGTATATAAATTTATATCATGGTGGGCTAAAGATATATATCACTACAAATCAAACCCTATTCAAAATCTAAGAATTGAACTGAACAATAGACTAATAAATCAAAATATTGCTAAAAATGAAATATATGATATGATATCTGATTGGTATAATGACAGGAGATCGTATTTGATTTTTCATTTATGAAATAGTGCTCTAATAATCCCAATAGGTGGGCCAAGTAGAACAGGAAAGACACTTGCTGCTAGAATTGTAAGAGAGTCATTATTGTATGATATATCGATGTAATTATTCTTTAATTAGTGAAATAGATTCACCATGTTATAAATCAGTTTCGTATTAAATGAATAATTTCATATTCATATAGAATGTCAACAATGCCATTTGAATCTTCAAGAAAAATAAGAGAATATGTAATAAATGGAATAAAAGAATGTCCAGGTTTAAACTTATTTGTGTTTGATGAAATACAAAGTCAAGATTCAAAAATATTCCAAAGTTTAAATGATATATTCGATGAAAAATACTCTTTATACAGAAACGTATTATTATTGCTAATAATAATATTGAATAGAGTATTTTTATATTTATAACTGATATAACTGAAAGTGTATATGATATTATTAAGAATAATAAATTTGAATTTCAGGATCAGATAGAGTTAAGAAAAGCAATAAATAAAAAATTTGAAGATTCAAATAGTGGATTACCATTTACTCGACATATGAAAAAACCAATTGTGTTTTATCCATTCTATAAAGAAAACTTAAGAGATATTATGGAAGTATATCTTTATAGTGTATATAAACAACAACATTTATATTCAGGTATGATTATTGGTGGAAGTGTAATCGATTATATCATTTCTCCAAAGAATGGACTTGTAATGGTATGTATGTATAATTATAAACTGAAATTAATAGTATAATGAAAGGGTAGTTGATGGTAAAACCTTATTCATAGCATCAGATAGTTTTGCTGATGCTAAAAGTGCAGTTGATGCGTATATGAAATTATGTGTATATAAATAGAATAATTGATGTATCAAATGGTTTATCAAAATTAATACCATCTTCCTCTACAAATACAGAAAATAAAAAATATATATATTTTGATATGAAAGAGAAAGCAAAAGTAAATGCAGAAATTAAAGTCGAAGGAGTATCTACAAAGAGATATTCATTTACAGCAACTATTACGTATAAAATTATCGTATGTATATTTTATTTAGAGATTTATTAAACGGAGATGTTGATTCTTTCCAAAAGAGTTTTTAAATAGATAAATTCTATTATTATTTGAGCTTTTTTTATGTTGTACTTTTTTGTTGAATTTTATTCACTATATCTATGTTGTAATAAGAGTAAATTTTATTAATAGCTTTTTATCAATATCTGAAAAATCATATATAGAGTGTTACCATTAACTTAAGTGTAAGTGTAAAGATATTCTCAGCAGGGATTTTAAGATAATGTGACGCTAACATACTGACTATGTATTTATGCTATATATAAGTGTATAATTGTATTTTCATTTATGAAAATACAATTGACAATTACATGACTAGAAAGGTAGAATATTATTAATAGTTACTAAAAAACAACAACAAATAGATTAACGTATTTACTTTAATGAACATGAAGTGCTTTCAAAGCATCTTCTTTCTTTAACTTATCATATTTTATCTTTGATATATACTCTTGATTCTCTTCATTATCTTCACATAAATTTCTTATCTATTACATATATATAATAAAGACTATTAGATATAAATATACTGCTATTAAACTCCATTCTCTACAAAGTGGATTCTTCATATCAACATTACAACTGCTTAGTATTGGATAAATCAGTCCATTCTCTCTAACATTATCTTGAATATCTCTGTGATTATTACACAAAGTTCCAATTAATTCAATTATTGATGAGTAGAAATCATGTATTTCATGATTTAATTCTTTCTTTGATACTTCAAAAAGTGTGGAAAAATGTTTTAATAGTAAATATATTTTATATTTATTCAAATTATAATCTATTTTATAACGGCTAAAATAAAATGAAATAACTGAACATAATAATGGGATTGCTGTTGAATAAAGAGTGTAATTAATTTCAATTAATGTGTTTTCTATTATTTAAATAATAGACATTATATATATATATATATATATATATACCTTTTGGATTATTATTACATACAAAATCACATAATATATGTAAAATATTAAACATTCTTTCATATACTCCATCATCTTCATATTCTTCTGGTTTAAAATCAAGACTTTCTTCTTCTACCAAAGTTCGAAATATTTCTAAAAATATTAATTCTTCTTTATTAATTACCATCTCAAATTCATCACCTTCTTTCTTACTTTCTTCTTCTTTATTAAATAACAAATCAAAAATCATTTTTGCTGTTTTGTTCTTTGTTAATATATATTTTATTATTAGAAATAGAAAATCGTTATTATTCTCTAAATCTTCATTAATTGAGTTAATTAATAAGGATGATATAACCGACTTATTCTTAACTGAAAGTATTTCCATTAAACAATTATCATTGTGAATTATACAGTTATATATTATCATAGTAATACAATTATATAACTTCATATTATCTTTTGATATTTCAACTAATACTTGGTATTGTAATGATATTATCACTTTATTCCATACTATGATTTGATTTGTTTTGTTATTTACTATTGCATTACAGAGTGATTGAAAATAAACGATTAGAAGAGGAGATAACAATTGGTGATTTATTGATCTTTTCAAAAAACTATCAAATCCTTCAATAATTAAATCAATAAACTATTATAATATGCAAATGAAATATACAGATAAATAATCAGTATTCTGGATAAGAAAGTCTTGATATTCTGTTCCTTTTGTTGATATAAAACGGTTATATTTAAATATATTAATAAGCAACTCAATTATCTTTTGCTGGCATTCATTGAACTCTTCTTGGCTTGAAATAAACGATTTCATAACGGTTTGATAATATTGGATAGTTGATAGCATTTTTGAAATATTTATATCGTTTAAAACAATTCTGAATAGATTATAATGTTTTATTATACTTTTCTTTCAGTAAAGAGAGAAATACATCGTTTATAGAACTAATAGTATAAGTTTCACTATCACATTGATCTGGAATATTGATATCTGACATTAGTATGATAATATTGAAAGACTATAAGATGAAAAAGAAAAAATGAAAATTAATGAAACGAATATATTTTGAATTAAAATATTGAAAATGAGAATAACCAAGAAAGAAAATGAAAGTGGGTATATTATCAGTAATATATTATACATATGTAGGTTGATTCTGAAGATGGTAGAAGATGGGTATGGTGATTTCTGTTTTGATGCTAGAGGAAATGAAATATACTTCATAAAAAATATAATATCTTCATGTAATAGCGAATTAAAAAGATTAATGAATAAATCAAAGAATAATAAAATCAAAATAAAAGATCCTTTAATAACTGAAGAATCTATAGTTAATCTATTAATATATTATGGAAATGGAACAATAGAACTTGGTGATGACAATGTTGTTGATATGTTTTATTCATGTTTAGTTTTTAAAGAGAGTGTATTAAGAACATATTTGGAGAGATATATAAAACATCATTGTAACATTCAAATAATGAAGAAGTTGTTGGATATTCTATGTTCAGTAGATTTAAAAGAATTAACAAATGTAAACAATATTGCTTTGGATTATCTACAATTGAATGGCTATAAATTATTAAATGAGAATGAAATGAATAACTTATCGTTTAGTTGTATATCCTATATTCTTCACATTCCAAACTTAATAATAAAGAGTGAAAATTATTTGTTGAAAAGACTAATTATGCATTATAATAATTCAAAGAAACAATTGGATAATATTGATTCAATTACATATTCTCCAACAAAACGTAATAAAAATTCATTATTATTATATGACAATTACAAAAACCTATTTGATTTACTGAATTGGGATAAAATATCATTGACAGAATTTAACAAGAGTGAAATAGATATTATTAAGTATATACTAAAAGAAATAGAAGAGTCTAAAAAGAAAAGAAATAATGAAACAATAACAGTGAAAAGAGTTTATATTGATACAATTAGAAGTGGAAATGAGAAACTTGATAATTACTTATTAAAATGTGTTAAAATATATCAATTAGAAACGACAGTAATAAATATATTTGACGAAGAAAAGTATTATCTTCTTTCCATCAACAATTTAGTTGATATTATTTCATCAATTCTAGAAGAGAATAATAATGGTAGTTTAGTATATCAAATAATATGTTTGATTATAATATCAGATTTAAACCTCAATGTGAAGAGTATTTTGCACTATATTTATTATTTTTATATTTATTTAGTCAATACTACTATTAGATCGCATCTTTTATCATCGCTTATCTATGAATTTCAGCTAATGAGTAATAAAAGTAAGAGAGTAAATGTGAATGTTATAAAAGCTATTATTCAGTGTATTAATGACAGTATATATATCTATATTCATCTTTTTTTAATGTAGATAATGATTTGGTTACTCTTTATAGAAGTTGTGGTATTAATATATTCATAATGATCCTTAATTTTAACAATCCTACACCTTCTGAACTCTTAATAGAAATGATTATCAAATTTGTTCAAAATCATCTAAAAGATAAGCAATTGGAATGTGAGATATTAGTTAAATCATTAACTGACAACAATATCAAAGAATTGTTAAATGCAGTCCATCAAATCGAATTTAAATATCCAAACAGAATGTATACATTCTATGAAGGTGATTCGTTTGAAATTAAACCACAGTTTATGAATGAAAAATCATACTACCTGAATGTAAATTCACATATATTCACAGTTATACCAAAGTTTCCATCTTTTATTACACTGAATGAAATAAATGGAAGGATTAAAAGTTCAAATTCCAAAGTATTACCTGAAACAAAATATGTTGTGAAATATGAACCAATCACATTACAATCTACAAAGTCAGATATTCAAGCAGAGTTTATTTTATCAATTGAGAGTATAAGATTTGAAAATTATGATAATATGTTAAAGGTAGATGAAAGTGGGAGAATATTATCCTATGAGAATAATGGGTTAATATCATTTAGAGGAATGAAAGAAAAACTAAAAAGTGAAGTGAATTTGAGGTTACAAAATGGAATTTATCATATTAAATTCTTGATTAAAGATATAAAAAGTGTTATATTTGGTATATGTGATAAAAGAAACGAAAATATTGAAACAACATTGGAATATAATCAGTTTGAAAATAAAAGAAGAAATTTCTATATTTCACCATCTAAACTAAGAAATACAAGTGATAAAGTGCTATTAGAAGTAATAATCTCGATGGATGAAAGATTGTTAAGCTATAAGCATAGAGATAGAATAGAATCATTGAAATTTAACACAAAATCTTCCCATTTAATTCCTTTTATATATTTAAATGAAATGGATTTATCCCATTCCAGTTCCATAGAGATTGTGTCAGTGTTTAAACAAGAATAATCTTATTATTACAAATATTATTGCTATTATAATTATGTTTTTGTTGTTTTTATAAATTGTCCTAAAAGCCGAACATGTTCGTCTATAATTTGAAAAAATGGACGATTTTTTAAAAACTCTAAACCAACAGAATAGAGTTGCAATATTGAATAATTATGTATTTTGCTACATAGATGAAGACACATACCACCCATTTTTGAATTTATTTAAAGGTAAAAAACTGATTGTTGTTTCATCTCTTCGTATTATTACAATAATAATGTTGTCTAGCAAATTATTTGATCAATGTAGTATCAAAAAGTTTTTCAAATGAAGTAGAAAGGATAAGAGTATGATTTTTTCTGTTTTATGTTAGTGTTTAAACGATATATGTTTAAACATCGGATTTAAATTAAATAATTATCTAAATAGAAGTAATATAGGGATTGATGATGAAGAAAAAACAGTATCTTATAAATTCTTTCAAATTATAGTTTGTGGAATGCAATTATCAATATAAGTTTTATTTTAACAATCTTACTCCAGTTGAAAAATACAGTCATGCACAAAAAATCCTCAAAGATTACATAAAACTGAAAAGAGAAAACGAAATACTTTTAGTCTTTACTAAAGATAGAAATAGTCTAAAACTGTTGGGTCAAAATAAAATAGATACATCAATAATAAAGTATATACTATTTTGTTATTTATTTTTATATTAGTTATATAATAAATTACTCAACATCAGATCATCCAATTCTATTAAATCCTTTAATTGAAGATAATACTTCAAATCAAGATGTATATATATCTCTTAATATAATAATAATAATAATAATAGAATCTAAAAATAAAATGTTTTTGCAATTACAAATTATGGGAAAGAAGTAATGAAGAAGAAGGTGGAATAGAATTATCAATTTTATATAATCCAACAACAAAACCAAATCCATTAACAGTACCTCCTCGTAATAGTGAATCATTTCTAACAATTTACTATCCTTTAAATGTTAATAAATTACCATTAGAACCATTTGTAATTGATTTTGAAATAATAAAGAATTTGGTGAATAAAGGAGTACTAGGTAAAGATATAACTAGTATTGATACTGATAATAATATTAATAATTCAATGAACTATTACAATAAAATAAACCAACTACTATCTTCAATATCTTCTTCAATTACAACATCATTAACTTCAACAATAAGAGAATTCAAACAAAACTTGAATGAAGAAACAAACGAATCAAAATTCAGAAATGAATTGGATTTTGCTGATAAATTGTGGAATATATTTAAGGTATTTATTGTCATCATTCTATTAATTGATATTTTATAGTATGCACCTTCTTTATCTCATATTGAAGAATCATTATTATCGATTTATAAACAATTACTCAGTGGAGATTTATTACCAATATTTATGAATGATTATCAAAGTCAAATTGGAGTTGTGTTTAAAAATGCTTTAATAGAAACAGCTAAAATAAAATACAAAAAAGAAAATATACAGAATGTATATATGAATATTGTTTTATATAAACATAGAGAAATATAAGTTTTAATGACTTATTCACATTGCCAATCAATGAATTAATAGTTGATTTAGGATTGAACAAAATGATTAGAGATTATTTATTCACATTTAAAGAGCTGAAATGTTTAAATATAACAGATATTGAATTACTAATTCCTAAATTGGAAGATAGTATAAAAGATAAGTACAATAAGTTGGAGTGTTTGAATTATTTATTATGTCTTAACACAACTTTAAGAATTGTATATATATATATATACATAATAATAATAATAATAATAATAAATACTAATTCAATAATAGATTGGAATTCCTTATTCTACAATTCATTCAATATTAACTGACATTATAATTCATCATTTTTCTTCTTCTACATTATTTAATCCATCGAATGTTGTTATTACTCCAATTAATTTACCACTTTACTATCAAAGAATCTTACCTTCAAAACCATATTTTTGGTATTGTGAAATAGAATCAAATAATATGAATAAATCTATTGAAATTAGTTGTGAAGACTGTCTATTGGATTTGAACTGTGGTTCTGGATTGTCTGTGAAAGAAATTAATAATTTACAGGAAAGATTAGAATAGTATATAAATCAATTACATTATTATTGTATAGTATTCCAGTAGAAATGTGGAATTTAATATCTATCAGAGATAAAATGATGAAAACTGATGGATTTTTTAAATATACTTGTCAAATAATAAATAATCAGTTTCACTAACTTGTTTTGTTATGTTTTTAGATATTTTCAAATTATTCCATGTCATATGTATTATACATATGATATAAATGTTATATAGCACATATTCGCAAAAACATAATAAACTTTGTATATAAAATGATACATTAGATAGAATTATGCATTTTAATCATTAGTAATGATAAGAAAACAATCAGAAAGCGCTTCATATCAAAGGATACATTTTTCAAAATCAATTTGAACTCAAGCCTATACCAAACCGGCGCTCTTTTTTTAAAATCCATTTTCATGCTGGAATGAATAGCGAAATTTCAAACTATCAGTCGACAGAATCTATACACAAAGTGCGTAGGCATTCTCAGAATATTGAAAGTCCTGGAGCAATGATGAGCAAATTAACTAAACCTATACCAAAAGAAGGGTATGAAATAAATTTTATGTACATAGATTAATACTGAAAATGGTTATGGAGGGACTTGCGGATGTGTCTTTTTTAGTTCAAGGTACAGTTATTCAAGCGCTTAAGCCATTTTTAAAATACAATAATAAATACTTTGCTGATTTGTTGAAAAACTATGATCAGTCCTCAGAACCAATTCCGTTAGATAATTGTATTACTCCAGAGGGTTTCAATAGTATGTTGTTGTATTATGGATATGGTAAGCCAAACCCTGATATTCCATATTTAGCTGATGCATTGATTGCTTCTCTATTTCTTAAAGAAGAAGAATTATATAATACATTTAGAAAGTATTTACTTTAATTCTATTCTTTAATTTTTGTATAGTATTGCATTAAGCAAAATGAACGATGAGCTGTTAATAAGAATATTCACATTAGTGCCAAGTATAAAAGATAATAAAATAAAACAATCAGTTCTGGAAATAACGTTGGATTATTTTATTAATAATTCATTCAGATTAATTGGCTTTAATCCTCCAATTATTACCTCATTAGATGTATTTAACTATATATTAGATTTACCTGGATTAAAAGTCCCTAATGAGAAAGTATTAGCTGATATGTTATTTCACATATATAAACAATCAAAGAGATTAGAACCTGAGAAAGAATCAGAACTGTATAAAGAATTTGAAAATTGTGCTTTTAAAATCAATTGGAATGATGTTGCTAATGTTACTCCAAAAGATATTGCATTGTTTCATAATTTTAATATAATTGTTAATAACAATAATAGTAATATAAATAAACGTATTTATACAAATCCGATAGTTATTCCACCTTCACCTGCATTTTCTTATAATAGCAATAATAACAGAATGCAAATGAAGAGTATAAATCAACAACCATTAGAATTACCAAATCAATCTATTACGCCTAATAGACAAAGTAAATTATTACAATCTTTAGATAATGAAATATCACCAATTACTCCTCAACCAACAACACCAATCATTTATCAACAATCACAACCACAAACACAACAACAACAACAACAACAACAACAACAACAGCCTCCACAACGTAAGAAAAGAGGTAGAAAAAGTAAAGCAGAATTACTGGCAATACAACAAGCAGCAGCTCAAGCAAATGACAAATCAAGTAAATCAAAAACAGTAGTTAATAATTCACAATACAGTGAAGTAGAAGAAGAAATAGAAGAAACAGGAAGTAGATATAATAACAATAATAATCAAAGAAATAATTCAAGGCAGAATGTTAGTCAAATCAATCAACAGTATCAATATACAATGAATATTCCACAACAGCAACAACAGCAATTAAATACATATAAGAATATAAGACAAGGTGATATACAACCTATTGTACAATTAACTTCTATTGGTAATACTTCAAGTTATCCATTACAACAACAACAACAACAACAACAACAACAGCAACAGGATGATGATATATTATTATATACAAATTCACCATCAACAAATCCAGAAGAACCTTCAAAAGTAAGAATATCACATATATCACCACATGGACAAAAGTATCCAATACAACAATCACAGCAAGTATTAATACATCAACCAAGAACTATACTACAAACAGCAATAAGTAATAATTATTATTCTGAAAGTGAAAGTGATACAGGAATAAACAATAATTTTGATAAAATACCAGTAATTCCTAGAAGAAAGTCAATTTCTCAGAATAAAGATCAGTTACAATCTGAATCAAGTGCTGTAGAGAATAGTTGTAGTGAATATACCACAGATGATGAAATAAATAATGAAATAAATAGAAGGAATAACAATACAATAAGAAATAATAAGAATAATAATAAAGAAATAGTAAAAGAAACATCAAAGAAAAGGAAATCAAGAATAAGATCAGCTTCTGTAACCTCCGCAGAGTATGTGAATCCTCCAGAATCAATGACTCCTCCAATAGATACAAAACCAAAAAGAAGAAGAAAGAGTAAAAATGGAAAAAGTTCTAATGAATCAAATGATGAAGAGTTTTTATCAAATATAGAAGAAGAAGAAGAAGATGGTGATAATGATGATGAAGAATATAATGTTGGTGATGATGATTATAATGATAATGCTAATAGAAAAAGAAGAAAAATACGAAGTAATAATCAGCAACAGAAACTAGCATCTCCTAAACAACAGCAAGTTGCTGTAAATCCTCGACCAGTAGCTGAAAGAACAAGATCAAAATCAAAAAGAGGTGATAATAGAAGTGATATAGATGAAGAAAGGAATGAATCAATAACATTACCAACGAAATCTGTTGTAAGAAATTTAGATCCTGATATAACAAGAATCCAATCAAAACAAGTGCAATATGTGAATCAAATACCTTTATCTAATTTGAATAATGTAAATTATGTTGCAAGTCCACAAATGTCTCATAATAATAACAATAATAATCAGTACAATGATAATAGTTTTGAAGATTATACAAATGATAGTGTTGATGATGAAAGAAATATAAATATTGGTGAATATTTAAAACGAAAACATTACAACAACAATAACAATAATAACAACAATAACAATAGAAGATTTAGTAGTAATAACAATAATAACAGTGATTCTATTCAAGAATATCATAGCTCAGTTATTACAAGTGTTAATACAACAACCACTACAAATACAACTCCAGTGAATGTATCAAATCAAATAATTGATATTGATACCGATGAAGATAAAATATTAGATAATATAATAAAGAAATACACTCCGAAAAGATCATTTAAAATTGAAAGTAAAGACAGATTACAAGTCTCTCAAATATTTAAAAGAAGATTACCTCATTTAACAACTGATATGAACTTCAAATGTTTAATTACAATGTTAATGTTATATAAAGAAACGAATAACTATCTTAATCGATATAATAACAATTGTGATGATAGTAGTAAGTGTATTATACAATTGATATTACATGAATGGCTAAATAAGAATAAATCTTTTTATAACAATTCATTTCCTGATTGTTTATTACCATTCTTTCCACTCTATTGTGATGTAATTGATGAAAATGGAGGTATTGTGGTTATAACAAAGCTGTTAAATCTCTACAAAGATCAGAATAGATCAACTACTGATATTTATATTCTTACTGATGATGAGTGTAGAATGATCAATAGTTTTATATTGAATAAACATGATTATGATGCATTTGTGTCTACTTGTAATGATAAAAGAGAGATTGAAAGAATATGTATTTTATTTATTTAATTAAGTATTTATAGATCCATCATTAGATAGAATAAAAGAGAGAATATTCAGTAGAATATATGAAGTATGTGTAAGTAGATATAATACTATCACCTCTTCAGTATTATCAGTTTTCAATCATTTAAAATACACAATAGCTCCTAATAATAACATAAATATCTCAAAGAATGGTATAATAACATGTTATTCAGAAGAAGAAAAAGCACCATCAGAATATACTGTAGCATTTATCGATTTTAATGGTATTGTAACTTCCAAGTTAAATATAGAATTCAAGCGTATATTTATTTCTTTTATTAAAATAGGATTTGGATTTCAAGATATTTATAAAAGTGAAAATGTTATATTATTAGACAATAATTTACAATTTACATTACATAATAATAGTAACAACAATACCCATTTTCATCACTGTTATTTCAACACTCTTTTATGTGATGGTGTTTATACAATTCAAATAAGTAGTAAAAACAATAGTCCTTTTGTAGTAGGAGTTACAAGGAATGGGAATTATGAAGGTGTGGATTTGTGTAAACAAAATGAAGTAAGAGGATTTTTAGTGGATGATAAATCCAGAAATCAAAGTAAAAATATCAAATTATCACATTTGAGAAAATTAAAGAAAAATTTAAGTGATAACAATTATACATTTGTATTAAATATGAATAATGAAGGTGAAAGTGGATCATTTCTTTCTTATGAAAGAAATTCATGCCAAATACCAATAGAATCACCGTGTTACTTATTTGTAGATGTTATAGATGAAAATTCAACTATCAAAATTGAATCATTAGTAGTTGAAAGAAAATAATTGTGAATTTTTTCATCTTTAAATAATAGTATAATGCTTTAATATGAAATATTTTTCTATTGTTTAATGGTTGTCTTTCTATTCACCAAAATATAAATCTTTTAAATAAAATTAATAAATAAACTAACTTTTAAAATATTATACAACAAGTTACCTTTTTAGGAATATTTGGATCAAATTCTGTATTATTTGCCTCATTATTTGAATAATGTAGTCTGTCTGAATAATGTATCTATATCAACAATAAGCATAGACTGAAATATATATAATAAATACTTCTACTAAATTCTCTCCCATCACATCAGCAAACTGAAGATGATGCCTCTGTTGTACCTCTTCTTCTCCATAATATTCTTGTTCTGCAGGGTCAGGCGCAATTCTATATCATTAAATTATATCAATATAATACTGATTAGGTTGCATTAACACATCTTCCATTTTAAAATAAGATTATATATAGAAAAAATAAACGATATAAAAGTGTAAATTAATAAAATATCTAAACTGCCTTATATTGAGTAGCTCTTTCTCAAATAAAAGAAAAAGAGGATGAAATAATGTAACGATCTCTGTAATTTACAATTTGACCATGAAATTACATCTCTTATTTTCTTATGAAAATCATCTCTATTTTCTCATTAATTTGTTTTATGTATATATAGATCTTATGAAAACAAGTTATCATACTAAAGGTTATTAAATTAATGGTTATTTGTTTTTAAGATGGTTTAAAAGACGTTTTCTCCTCTCCGAATCTTCTCTCCATTCTTTAATATACGGTAAAGAATAACTAATACAATAAAATAAAACTACAATAACTCCATATGCATATATCATATCAACCGACAGTAAATGTCCCCAAGTCATGGTTTCAGGGGAAATATACAACGACCACTCAGGAATCATCATTTGCTTAACAAATGACAACAATACAGCTTTTTCTCTCCATCTTCTTGTCCCAACAGTCAGTTTAAATGCTTCTCTTCTTTGCAACTCATCACTAATAAAATTTTCACCATAAACTTCAAACCTCCTAAACACATAAGCATAAAAATCTGCAGTATCTCTCTATAAATAGAGAATATACAATAGATACATCTTCATCAGAATAATTATTCACTAAAGATTCAGCTTTCCTTACCATATTTTCACCAATCATTCTAATAACAAAATAAGGAACAATATATCTTTCTAAAAATGTAACAATTCCTAATCCAATCATTTCATCTTCAATTGTAAAATCAATTGGTTTTATATCCTCTTTTCCCCACTATATATATATATATATATGCAATAAATATTAATCTATACATTTCTAAATTTATCTTCTTTATTAAAAAACTCATTAACAATATTATACGCTTTATCTAAATATTTCTTTCCTTCTTCCTCCCTTCCAAGTTTAATCAATAAAATACCTAATTTCTTTAACGTAATAAAATCTTCAGGATCTTCTTCAATATTTTCAATTAATTCTTTTTCTTCTTTTTCATATTTTTTAGCTATATATATCATGAATAAATAATGAATATTATAATTATAATTATACCATAATCACCTCCAGACATTTCAATCCATATATTATCATTTTCTTTCAATATATTCAACAAATAATCACCATCTGATTTACTTATACTAACACATGGTATATTAATATTTATTTGATTATTATTATTATTATTATTATTATTATAAATGATAGTAGCCATTGGCTCTAACACATCACTATTATCTATCACAATTAATCCAGAAGCACCAACACTTTCAGCATTTTCAGCTTTAGTGATAAATGGACATTCTCCTCTTTTCATTATTATGATTTTACCATACAAATTATTATTATTATTATTAATAATTTCACATCCATTAATTGGATTTGATAATATTATAGGTGATTTTAAAGAAATTAAAGTTTGAAATAATTGACCAAATTCACCAGATATACACTTTACTGATCTTTTATATTCCATTGGTTCAATAATGTTACATGTACCTGTATGAATTGAACTTAATTTTGGGGGATAATTTTCATTGGAAAATGTGGATGATGATGATTCGGTTGAAATTGGTGAATTATTACCATTATTTGCATTGAATTGTTTATAAAATTTTGTTAGTTTTTCATATGTTTCTATTGGAAATATAGTTTCATCTGGCTTAAATTGTTCAATTGATAATGACTTTAATTTATTATAAAAAGAGTATAAGATTGAAATCTCCCATTTTATTGTATCATTCTTGTTCTCTAATTTTAAATGATCTGATATTTCCAATGATAAATGTGTAAGATAGGCATCTTTTGAAGGAGTATTTCTCAAGGAATGACCTATTACATTTGTTAATTCCAAATTAGATAATAAATCTAGATAATAATTCACACAATATCTCGTCTTATAAGAAAATCTATTCATTAGTAGAAATATAATAAATGTATATGAAATACATAAACTTATATATATTGTAATATGGATATGACTCATTCTCTGCTCGTCGTATTAATACTCTACCTCTCCTTCTCACCCACACATAATCACTAATTAAATCATCATATTCACTAATATTTCCTGGTTTCAAGGGTATACATATCGGAAATACCAAGAATGTTATAATTACTAGTATTATCAAATCCATATTCAAGAAAACAAAGATTCTTTGATAAAAAATGATTTGAGGTAATCAAACCTGTATATTTAATTCTGTCATGTAAATGATTAAATAGAATATATTTAAAAACCAAAACATACAAATGAGATATATGATATATAATATAATAAATCTAATGTTTTAAATCAAATCAAAATAGTTTAAACTTGGATGATCTTGTTCTAGCATACAATGGATCATGAGTTTCACTACTATTATTCGGTTTTCTATCACCTGCTTCGTTACTAGCACTATAACTCCTCATTTGGTAAACACCACTATTACGAGGATTGTTCATGCTATTGTTGTTCTTTACACTGTTATTGCTGCTACTTGCATCAGTGATATGAGATGAAGCAGTAGTAGTTATGGATTCATTTCCACTTCCATTATTACTTCCACCACTTCCACTTTCATTGCTTTCACCACTTCCACTACTTCTTGTACTTCTATCACTATTATTACCTTGATCATTATTTTCATAATCACCTGAACAAACTGAATCATCTGAATATGGGAAGTATCTTTCATTATTATACCCACGAGGTGGACTAACTGGTTCTGAAACTGATCTTAATTGGAATTGAGGTATTGTTGTAGTGATGTAACGAGGTAAATTAATTGCAGGTATTGGTTGTTGTTGTTGTTGTAATGGTTGAAGTTGTGGTGGTAGAGGATTTATATGCATCTGTTGTTGTTGCTGTTGTTGTTGTTGTTGTAATAACATCGATGAATCATAAACTGGCTGTATTAGCGGTTGGAGAGGTTGTTGTGGTTGATGTTGTTGTTGTATCAACATGGAACCATCATACATCGGTTGTTGAATAGGCTGAATTGGTTGCTGTATTGGTTGTAGAGTCTGTCTTTGCTGTTGTTGTTGTTGTTGTTGTAACATAGATGGATCAGTAACAGGATGTTGTAAATGTTGAATATTCATATTCATTCCATTATAATACTCATTATAATAACTACCATTTGGTTGATTGTTTACAACACTATTACTTCCATTATTATATGGTGACATTGGTAAATATGATCTACCAGGAGATGCAGTACTAGTTGTTGTTGGTGGTGATGCATTATATACTGTTGGTGAACCAACTGATAATGGAATGTTAGAATCTATTTCAGGAAGTATTTCATCATAATTAACATAATTATTAATCACTGGTAATCTTAAAGAAATTGGGTTTTGAATTTGTCTTGTTCTTTGTTGTTGCTGCTGTAATTGAAGTTGTTGTAGTTGTTGTTGAATTTGTGGTTTTGCAACTGCTGTTGTTGTTGTTGTTGTTGATACTGTAAATCAAATCCATTCAATCCCATTTCATTGACATTGCAATTGTTCATCATATATGGTACTGAAGTTAAACCACTCGGTGCACTACTACAGTTACTCATGGTTGGTGATGATTGCTCTCTTTTTTGTGCTGTTGATACTCGAATATTCCTTCCATATAAATTTCTACATATATATTATTAGTATAAAGAAGAATATATATATATATATATATATAGATATATAGTAAGAACTAAAAAACATATACATTTTATTTGTTCCATTATTGCCCTTTCTGCTTCTCTTGGATCTCCGAATTTCACAAAACCATATCCTCTTGACAGTCTGCTAGTCGGATCAAGCATTACTTTGGCGCTAATACATGTAGGATAATTACTAGCATAAAAATGAAATAGCATAATATCAGTAACATGACTTGTCAAATCACCCACAAAGATAGACATATCAGGTGTATTTAACTTCAGACCAGGTGAGCCCCAATTCATACGGAATGTTTGAGCTGTGCCAGCTATTGGTATATTATAAAATGATCAATATGTAATTACATAATAATATATACGTATAATTTTTCCATTTAATTGCGATAAAGCCATAGCTGCATTATCGTGAGTGTCGAATTCGAGGAACGCATAACCTTTTTAATGAGATTTTAAAAAATACCTGCTGAAATCCCTGCGTCTCTGTTAATAATGACCTTTGAATATTGAAAACCAGCTATGATTTATAATGGCTGTTATACGCGAAGATTCAAACATTCTGTTCAGATCATACTCGCTCCACGCCATTGGTAAGTCTCCTATCCACAACGTGTTGCCCTTGCTCACATCAGAACTATAATATAAGTAAATGTAAGATCAAAAACAACAATTTCGAGTATCCCAAAAATCCTAGAATATAATATACTTATTCATAAAAATAGAATGTGAAAATTTAAGATTTGTTTACCTGCCGAATGTTGAGAAATTCTATTAGAGAATAGAAGAAATTTTATTGGTTTTTTATGAAAGAACTGGGGCTTTCATAAAATTTCGTTACAAACTCTATGGTATATATATTCTAAAATATACACTCTTTTATAATATATTTTTATGTATTTTTTAATTTATGTTAAGTAACTGTAACTATTACATTTGATCAAATAAATGAAGAGTGTGTTATTGGCTGTGCCGTATAAGCTCACATTACTGCTTTGATTATTGTTGTATATATTACGCTGTGCGACATAATCGCCTAGATTTAGCGACATGAGTTTTATTTGTCATCATTCATCATCATAACACACAATACAATATTTTAAAAATATTAACAAATATTATTTGCCGTTAATATATCTAATGACTCTCTTCTTTGCTAATTGACCTTTTTTCTGACTCTCTAATAATTCACATCTTCTCTTCCAACTATATAGATCATAAATAATGGTTCAAAATTAGATAATATCATACTCTTTATATTGACACACTTCATAATGATGTCTTTCATGTTCGCATTTCCATGGTAAATAGTAATTATTTCTTCTACATTGATTCAGTTTTATTAAAACATGAGCGCAATAATCTCTATATTGAACTGGTATATTATTTTCACGCATTTCTGCATCAGTAGCAACATTGTTGGCTTCTCTAGTTTTAATAGATCAATAAATATAATACCCATATTGAAAAATAGGATTTAAAAATTCAAGGTTTGTGAATTCAAGCTTGAGGCTCGAAAATTATAACCATTTGTTTTTGGATTAAAATTCTATGTCTACAGAAGAGGTATAAAGATATCACTGTTTATAAATTTTAATAGGCAGATGTAGATGCATCTCAGACATATAGAAGTATCCTATTCAATATTTTATACTTTTAGCCACTTATGAGATTTATATTGGTAATTTAAGTCCAGATATAACTGAAGATGACATAGAATCCTTGTTTACTCCAGTAATTAAACCTATAGATGTAAGAATTAAAAAAATCAAGATGGAGGAAGTAGAGGGTATGGATTTGTGACTTTTAATAATAAAGAAGAAGCTGACAAAATAATAGAGCAATTCAATAGATCAATAATGAAGGAAAGACCAATCGAATTAAAAAATGGCAAATCCAACAGTATATTATTCTTAGGAGGAATTCGTCGTAATTGGAAACCAGAGAGAATAACAGAATTAGTTAAAAACACCTTAGCTAATGTATACAAAGTGATATATGTAAGTGATGCTTCAGATGTTAATCAAAACAGAGGATATTGTTTTATTCGTTTTGATGATCGTGAAAGTGCAATAAGAGCATTGAACAGAATAACAAGAGAAGATTTCTTACTAGGAGGACAAAGAGTTAAAGCGAATTGGGCTGATACTCAATCAGACTTTGAGTCAACAGATGGAGTAAATGTATATATTTTTATATTTTATATTTTATATATTTTCTAATAGAAAAGAGCATTGTACGTTTATCCAATAGATAATAACATCGATGAACAGAAATTGAATGATATTTTTAAAGACTATGGTGAAATAGAAGTGGTATTAGCTAGGAAATTGCCTCGATCTGTAAGACATGATTTTGCATTTATTAATTTCAAATATGAAGAAGATGCATTGAAAGCCGTGAAAGATAGTAAAATCAAAAAGGAAAGAATTCTTAGGTTTGAATGTAGAATTTGCTAGAAAAGTGATAAAAACAGCAAAAAATAATAGAAGGTTTATTAATCAGATGTATATGCCTCAACCTCCATTAGAACCACCACACCACCACCACCTATCACAATAGAACAACAACAACAGATTATATCACCAACATCAGAAGAATCTTCATCACCAGGAGGATCTTCAAACACTGAACAAACACAACAGTATGCTACACAACCACCTCCATCATCATCATCACCTTTACCCCCTCCAATGCCGTATATATACCCTAATGTAATGCCAAATCCATATTATTATGCGCCACCACCACCTGTACCTTCTCCATTCTATTCTTATCCAATAAATCCTATGAATTCTTATGCTTATAAGACAAAATTGTGTAGACACTATATGAATGGAAATGAATGTAGCCATGGTGATGCTTGCACCTATGCACATGGTGAAAGGGAATTAAGAAGATATCCTTTCAGAAATTATCCAATACCACCTCAAATGTAATACTTTTA
>NGBS01000490.1:0-16005 GCA_002245135.1 Proteromonas lacertae | reverse complement strand
ATGTTGGTTTTCTTTTCCTTCAGGCTTCAGGCTTTCTTGTGTTTCAGTCTTGCTTTTTTCTTCACCAGCCATTCTATTTAACTAAGAAAAATAATAATTAAAAAAATTAAGTTTGGCTTGATAAAAAAGTTTGAAGCTTTGACTAAAATTCTGAAATATTCTTCTTTCTCTATGTCAATGTTAAAAATCCCAAAGCCATTTTACCATATGCAATGAATGCTCTTGAACCGTACATATCAAGTGAAACACTTAATTTCCATTTTGGTAAGCATCATCAAACTTATTACAACAATCTCAAGCAATTCAAAGAGATTGAGAATAAATCATTAGAAGAAATAATCAAAACTTCATCAGGTCCGCTTTTTAACAATGCTGCTCAACATTTTAATCACAACTTCTATTGGAAGGTATATTTTTGCATATATATGATAGAGTATGAATCCAACAGCAGGTGGTATTAGAGGGTGAATAAGAACACTTATTGAAAGAGTTTTGGTAATTTTGAAAAATTCAAGACAGAATTTTCAAATAAAGGTGCTGCACACTTTGGATCAGGTTGGATATGGTTAGTATTAAATGATTCAAATAAACTAATGATTACTGAAGGACATGATGCTATGAATCCAATTAAGTGTGGATGTGGTATTCAATTCTCACAATGGATGTATGGGAACATGCATATTACATTGATACCAGAAATGCAAGACCAGAATACATTAAAAGTATATTATTCATTATTTCTTTCATAATAGATTGGTTTAATGTAGTAAATTGGGATTTTGCAAACTTAAATTTAAAACATTAATTATATAAAATCTATATTAAATATTAAATATGTTTTAAGATTTTTATAATATAGGCTTGATTCCCTTCAAATTATTATAAAAACATTTTTGCTTTATCTCGATAAATATGATTGCAAACTCCCCAATGTTTAACGAATTTATAGCATTATCCAACGATTTAAGGACTCATGCTATTTGTAAAGATATAAAGTAGTAATTGAAGTATTTATTTTTTTATAGTTCTTCGTTGGATGTAGAGAAGTATTTTGCTGCAGAAAAGGAATTTATGGATTTTATAACCAATAAAGTTGTAGAAGAACTAATGTATTTAATTTTTCTACAGTTACTCATATTAATAGGTGTGAGCAACAATCATTCAGTTTATCCAGTGAATATGACACTTTAACTCAAATATGTGATTGTCTTATTGTTGTAAGTAAAGTATTTTTAACACTTAATTCTATGTTTAGAGTTTAATTGATAGACAGATATTTTTGCAAAAGTGTAAAGATGATGCCTTTTTTTTATACATATTAAGACCAAGATTATTGAAAGTATTTGTTAATTACATCATTACTTGTTGTAAGAGAGAAGTATAATATATATATATATATATATAGTTAAATATGGAGATAGTTATGCATAAGAATTCATTGTTTGCAATCCTTCCTTCATTATTGAATAAATACTTAATAAATGAAAAGAGGAATAACATTAACAATATAACAGAATATTTAAATATAGAAAACTACACTAATTGTAAAAATGAGAATGATATATCAACTATATGCAATATAGTTTCATCAATTTTGATATATCATTTATATGAAGAATCTTTATTGAATGATAAGAATGAAATATTATCATTCTCAAATTTGATTGCATCAATCTTCTCAGCCAATCAGAATTACATATATTTATCTTTAAGCTTTTATTTCTTTGATCAAAAAATGATTATTCTTATGGATTAAATTTACTATTAAGTAGTGATGAATTATTAGGAATAAAAGAAAGAGAAATGATATTAATGTTGTTAAAAGAAATATCAATAGAAATTGCATATACTTATATAAACAGTATTAATACGAATGAAATTGATGTAAAACTGATTTTTGATATATTGTATGAAATTTCTATTAATAGAGCTAATTATCATGATGTATATATTATTATTATTATATTTGTATAGAATAGTGACATTATCAGATTAATATCACTCGAAGAGAGTATGTATTAAACAATCCAAATGAAAGATTGAATAACCATTTATTAGATAAAATATTTGAATGTCTTAAGAAAAGAAACAAGTTAGTTTTCGTCTCAAATTATCAATGGAATAAAGATGAACTATCTCAATTGTATAATTGGTTAAATCAACAGAATCAAAATGAGAAATATACAAATCAAGATTATTTAACTTATTATATATACTATTTACTTAATAATAATCAGATTCTACAAGCTTGTTCTCTTAATAAAGTATGTATATATTTATTATTTATTATATATATATATATATATATAGCAAAGAATTGAAAGACTTAATGTGAAAGGTAAGATTTTGATTAACTCTGATGAAATTACTCTATGTTCTGAAAAATGTGAAATGAAATTGTATATATTTATAGTTATATATATATATATATATGTACTTATCAATAGAAAATCTTTACCATTTATACCTGATACACTTCCTTCTAATGATGGATTGGGATTATTTGAACAGCCAAGTCAGTTTAACTTCCCTGATTCTTTTGATGATTTACCACCATCAAATTCTTTAAATGAAGATTAATTTTGTTATGGTTATTTTATTGATTTTTGTGATTGATTGAAAACGCTCTTATTTAATTTTGCAGATATAAAATTTATTTAAATCTAATAAAACTACTAGTATTCATCACATAGCTTTGTATTTCTTCATTATAATCCAACTAACTGCTCAAAAATTCTAAAATCTTCTTTTTTAAACAAGATGAATAAAATACCAGCAGCAGTAAAAACAGAGCCAGTGTGTTGCGCTAAATGGGGTAAAGGTAATAAAGACTTTGATGGAATATTATCTATCATAGTCTTTGGTGCATCAGGCAATTTAGCTATTAACAAAGTATTTTTATATATTACATTAAATTAGACCTACCCAGCTATATTTAACCTATATAAAACTGACTATTTACCAAGAGGATGTATGATCTTTGGATATGCCAGATCTGAAATGACAAACAAAGCTTTTCGTGATAAAATAAAGCCCCATCTAGAAGGAGATGCAAAGGATGTTAATGCCTTCTTAGAACACTGTGATTATGTAAGTGGTGATTATGACCCAGCAAAGCAAGGATATAAGAAATTAAGCTCTGTTGTAGAACAATTCGAAAGTGATATTACTTCCTGTGATTGTATTGACATAAAAAATCCTTGTGTATATTAACATTTTGTCTATTTTTTAATAGAAGAATCGATTATTCTATTTTGCTATTCCTCCGACAATATTTCCTCCTGTTTCTGAAGGGATTAACAGTATAATTTATGTTAATTATTTGTTGATAATAGAAAATCTAATGGCAAAAGCAGGTTGGAGTAGAATAATTATCGAAAAACCATTTGGGAAGGATTATGATAGTTCATTAAAACTAGGTAATGAATTATCAAAGTTATTCACAGAAGATCAAATATACCGTATAGATCATTATTTAGGTAAAGAAATGGTTCAAAACATCTTAATTACTCGATTTGCTAATGTGATGTATGAACCAATTTGGAATAATAATTATATTCGATCTGTTCAAATCGTCTTTAAAGAAGATATTGGAACTGAAGGAAGAGGTGGTTATTTTGATCAATATGGAATAATTCGTGATGTAATGCAAAATCATTTAATGCAAATATTCGCTTTAATCGCAATGGAAACTCCAATATCATTAGAAAGTGAAGATATTCGTGATGAGAAAGTGAAAGTATTAAAAATAACTGAAATAGCTAAGAAAGAAGATTTAGTAATAGGTCAAGTATATATATTTAATTATTTATAATGAATAGTATAAGAAAACAGGTGATAAACCAGGTTATAAAGATGACAAACAAGTTCCAAAAGATTCAAAAACTCCAACATTTGCTGAATTAATATTACATGTGAATAATCGTCGATGGGCTGGAGTTCCATTTTTATTGAAATGTGGTAAAGCATTAAATGAACGAAAAGCTGAAGTTCGAATTCAATTTAAAGACATTCCTGGTTCTTTATTTGGTGGAGTTGATCGAAATGAATTAGTGATTAGAGTTCAACCAAATGAAGCAATGTATTTAAAGATGAATATGAAAAGTCCTGGTTTAACAACAAGTGCAATAATGAGTGAATTAGATGTAACATTGAAAGATCGATTTAAAGATACTCGTTTACCTGAAGCCTATGAGAGATTAATATTAGATGTAATTCGAGGTGATCATAGTCATTTTGTTCGATTTGATGAATTACAACGAAGTTGGTTAATTTTTACTCCAATATTGAAAGAAATTGATGAAGGTGAAGTTCCATTGTATGACTATGAATGGGGAAGTCGAGGTCCAAAAGAAGGATATGAATTAATAAAAAGAATAGGTTATGTTCGAAGTGATAAATATAGTTGGAGTAAATAAATGTGAATTATATTATTATTATTATTATTATTTTGAATTTATTGTGTTAGTATAAATAAATATCAACTTATATAATACCCAATTCATTTATTCCATAGGATAATGAAGTTGGAATATCCCAAACTATTCTAAATTAAGAAACTATATTATTCACTTCTAATATACTGCTCATTATACTTTCATCTAATCTGATTAATGTCACAGTATATGTTTGCTGGTTTTCTTCTTCAAGAATACCTAAGATTCTACCATTTAAAGGATCAAGTGATAGTCCTTTACTTAAATCAGGCTTAAACGTAAATACACATACATGCATGTTGATATTTGGAATATTGGATATTATTTTATCACAAATCACATATTTTGCATTTGATTTAAATAATCAAACTCATTTTCCGAATTCATATATAGAATTAACAATAGTATTTATTATTTAGATTAATTTATACAAAAGACAAACATTTTGTTAATTTGTTGGTTGAAATAGATCACTATACTGAAACGACTGAACATGAATTTTGAAACGAAACAATTTCTATAAATTATTGAATCAAATGATGAAGGGTATCTAGAACATTCAACATGATTTAATTTCTTTTATTAATGTGATGTTAATACAAAAAATAGTTAAAATGTTATGAAATGTAAAGAAAGACAATAGAAAAAATCACATAAAAAGTCTAACTAACATATTATTTCCATGAATAGACAAATTTCAGTATTTTGATAATTGTTTATCAGTAACAGATATTATATTATCATTCTAAAACACAAGTTTCATAGATTAACCAAAATATGATATTTATTCAATATTTATGAATTCTTTTGATAATTCTTTCTTTTCTTACTCTAAAATTCCATCTAATTTGAATATTCTAATTGTTAGTTGGTTCAAAAAACTTCAACTAACAAAGATATGAAAGAATTGAAAGAAGATGTTCACATATTAAGAAATAGTTAAAATATTAGATAACTATAAAATGATAATAACATGTTAAATAATCTTTATCTCATCTACATGCAAAATAATTGATTGGAAAGTCAACTATACTATCACAATTTACAAATATTCCATCTTCAACTATAACACTTCAACACAATAATGCATTCATTATTAATACTATTATAACCTTCATCACTTTCAGATATTGCACTACAAGTTAAAATATCTATTTATATCTCTTATACATTCTATAAATATTCAACTCCATCAGCAAATATTAATTATCATTAGCAGCACATTTATATCACATTTCATTATCAAAAACACTAACTAACACTAAAAATTAACATTCATCATTTATATCATTACATCATATGCAATATGCATTAATAGATCACAATTGAGTATTATTATATTTATCACACCTTCTGCAATTGAATTAAATCACATTTTAAGTTTGGGGTTATTCAAAATTTTGATAAAAATCTAATTTCGTTATTTTTGTTTTATATTTACATAAAGATGATAATAAAAGTGAATAAAACAATAAGAGAAGAGGGGTATATATTATATTTATATTTATGATAGATTATGTCGAAAACTGGTTGAAAGTGGTTTTGGTGATATAGAAGTTAAGATTGGAGATAATCGAATAATGTCAATCAAATCAATTTTAGTGAATGGAAATGAAACTGTGAAGAAACTGTTGTTAGATCGTGAGTTTGTTGGAGTTTTGGAGTTATATGAAGAAATCGAAGAAATTGGCTATTATGAGATGGAGAAATACTACAGTGGTGGTGAACTGATAATGTGTAAAGAGAGTGTGTGTGAAGTGTTGATGTTTTGTTTATGTTATTGTGAAAAAGAGATAATAAATGATTGTTATGAATTTGTGAAGAATAATATAGATGAAGATGTGTTAATGAAATTAATTCATATATGTAATGTATTTGGTGGATGTTTGAGAGATATAGAAGAATTGAAAAATATGGAAATAGAAAAGCGAGGATATAAATATTTATATAAGAATGAATATTTGTTGAGATTAGAAATGAATAATTTGATAGAGATATTAAACATGAAAGATGTGATAATAGTGAATGAGTTATGGTTATTAAATCGATTATTAGAATGGTATAAATTCCAAAAGAATAAGAAAGAAAATAAAGAGATAGAAGATGATTTTAAACAATTGATAGAAGAAGATATCGATATAGAAAAGATAAAAGAGAAAGAGATAGAAAAAGAGAATAAAGAAATGTTGAAAGAAATGAAAATAGAATTGAAGAAAAATGAATGTAAAAATCATATAGAAATATATTTAATAAAAGATGAGAGAATTCAAAATGTAATAATCAACAATTACAATGAAGATAATGAAGTATTTAATGAAGAAGAAAGAGGAATATTGGATAAGATGAAAGAAGAAGAATTGAATGATGAAATAATGTGTATATTAGAAATGAATAATATAAAAATGATGGAAATAGTATTGATGATAATGAAATATAAAAATATGAAAAAGGAAAGTATAAATGCTAAAAATATGTTTAAATAGAATATATCTCAAATATCGAAAAGAGAAATCTATTGGAAAGATTATGTATGGAATATAATGATAATAAAAGAAATCGAACAATGAAATGTTTATGTTTGTTTGTTGATGATAAAAAGAGTGTTTCAATAATAGAAGAAATATGTGGAAAAGAGATTCTTTTTAGAATATTGAATGAAGATAATAATTTAAATTCCAAATTTAAAGAATTATTAATAGAATATATAAAAGAGAATAAACTGAGTTTAAAAGAAGAAGAAGAAATGATTGTAATAATGAAAGATAAAGAATTATTGAATGAATTAAAAACAAAAGAAATCACATCATTTTCATATCCTCAATTAGAATATTTATTTGGATTAAATGAAGAAATGTCAATAATTCCTTTATGTGATGGAAATCGATGTGAATTTTCAATCAATCCTTCATTGCCAGATGGAATGATGATAGATAAAGAAAATGGAATAATTCATGGAAAAATGAATAAAGAAATCAAAAAGAGAGAATATGAAATAAGTTGTAAGAATATTGTAAATGAAAAGAAATTCAAAATATCATTAGAATTTATGTTGGGAAGATTCACAGAATTAAACAAAAGTGATGGAATATCAATATCAGATAATGGAAAATTAATAACAATTACAATTTATGGTTATTATCATTGTTATTTGAATTTGAAAATGGAAAATGAAGTTTATCATATCAAATATAAATATCATCAAAATGGAAGTTATAATGATGATTTAATGTTAGGATTATCAACTGATAATAAATATTCTGGTGATGATATTTATAATCAATCAACAACATGCAATTATTATGCATATGGTGGTAAAAGTCAAGATATTACATCATTATGTCATATTGGAAGAGTTGTTACTTCAAATCCTCATTTCAATAATCATGGAGATGGTTCTATTTATGAAGTGATTGTTGATATGGATAAAAGAGAATTTTGGATAAGTCATAATAATTCATCTCCTGTTTTACTTGTTAAAGATTTACCTTCTCCATTATATTCATATACTGTTTTATTATGGAAATACACATTGATAGAATTATTATCAGTTACTCATCATTGAAGTTAGATAATATGAATTTGTATAACATTTACATTCTTTATAATGTATTGTTGTTTATATTTACTCAAAAACAAAGAAAATATAAATAGTTTAAATTGAAATTAAGTTTAACTATTTTTGAAATCAAGCGTTGTTTATTACGAAAAAGTAGATAGATAAATAATATAAGATAACAATTGTATGTGTATATGAGTGAGAATATAACCCTATACAATCAACATGATTATAAAAAATGTCAAAAACTATTATTTACAGCAAATTAATCCTTTATTGGTATTTTATTATTATCTTAATCTTTCTTTATATCATTTATTTCTGTTACATTATCAATTCTTTTAAAATCAGGAAATCTTTGAGAAAAAGGTAAATCAAATTGAATATTATTCTCTTCAATAGATTGAAAAAAATGTTTCAGTGAAAATAAAGGATTTTCTAATTCATCAATGTATTTAGGTTTATAAAAATAATCAACTGATTGATATTGAACATAGGACAATTCAATACTTCCACTATCATTACTCATTGGTATATTCATTATATTACCATTTGGATAAAAAGGTATATAATAAGGCATTCCATCATTTTGTAATTGAATATTTGATGAAATATTAGAATTAGGAGGAGGAGGAGAAGGAGATGGTTGTGGAATTAGAGGCGTTAATATAATTGGTTGTTGTTGTTGTTGTTGTTCAACAGGTATCAAAGCAGGAAAATCATTCTGTAAGCAATCTTCCATATCTTCATGTATAGTTGGAGGTGGAGGTAACTTAATACCATACATTGCAGATGGTTCTTCCTGTTGTTGCTGCTGTAATTGTAATTCTAACATTTGTTGCTGTATTAATTGTTGTTGTTGTTGAAATTGATGTAATTGTGAATTAGATGTTTGAGATGGATTTGATTGTATATTATTATTATTATTATTATTTACATTTGCCATATTCACTGCCAGTTGTTGTGGTTGTTGAGGAATATTTGATAAAGGAACAGGTAAAGTGTTTATTGGATTTGTTCTAATCATTGAACTAGCTGTTGGAATACAGAAAATATTATTACGGCGATTGAATTTATGATTTTCTAATTTGTTATAAAGTATTATTCCTTTTCTTAAACTATAAGGATTTAATTCATATTTCGATATTTGTGAAAATCTATTAATTTCATTTTGTATTACTTTTGTTAGAAATAATTCATTCGTTTTGTCATCTTCTTTTTCACCATCTTCTATATCTATTCTACATCCTTCATTCATTGATAATTTGAGTGAAATAGATTTTATATTCTTCAGAACATTTTTTTGTTGAATTAATGATTGGGTATAATTGCTTGGATTTCGATATTTCATCTAATATTTCTTCATTAGTATAGAATTCTCTATTAATACATTAAATATATTATTAATATATACATAGGTCCTTCATCTAGATAATTAGTTAACTTCTTAAATCGGTTTTTAATCTGCAATTCCGATCTTCTGTTCATATTTTGTCTTATTAATCTCCACTGATTACCATATTGTTTAGATAAATCTAATAATAATTGATCTTCCTTTTCAGTCCATGGAGCTTTATTGATTTTTGGATCAAGTTGGTTAGTAAAATGATCTCTACACTGCTTTCCTGTACGATTTGGTAGATCACTTGCTATTTCTGACCAATTTCCTTCTCCATATACTTGTATTAGTTCTAATAACTTCTTATCTTCCTCTGCTGTCCATGCGCCCTATTAAACAGTTAGTTGATAATATACCGTCTTTTTATTAGTCAATTGTATATATCTCATTTTATAATCTGTTGCTGATTTGGAAGGGTCTAAAAAATGAGGAGCGTCAGCCCAATTCTGTTTATATTCTTTTGCGTAGTTTAATAATTTCTTATTTCAATATATTTTGATAAATATATACATTATCTTCTTCTGGTGTCCATATAATCTCTCGGCTTTCTTCGCAAAACATAATTTAAAAATTTGGGGTATTTGAAAAGAATTTCCGAAAACCTGAAAAGAAAATTATACACAATTGCATTAATATATCATTCAGTTGTTTATGTAGCCCTAAAAATTGTTTTATAGCTTGCATAAAACTATAAATTTTCAGTGAAGTAGTTATTTTACTTGTAACTCTTACATGGTGCTTTACAGCCATCTTAGAACTACAGAGGGGTATATTATCTAATTGAAGATGCAATAAACATAACAGGTTATGACAACTAGCTTAAAGATGGAAATAACCCTATAAACAAATTTGAAAATACAACATAATATAAATGATAGTATTAATCTTGATGATAAACTGATAATAATTCAAGTGAAGTGTTTTGAACATATAATTCAGTATATGGATATAATGGATAAGGTAAATCTTCAACAAGTAAAACAGGAAATGAATTATTATGACTAATCCAAAATTCTCTTTTATTCATATCAACAATCATTTCATAAATTGAACCATTTCGATGATTATTGAAATTTGGATTTTTATTAACAACTCTTCCAATATGACAATCATCAGTAATATTTTGGCTTTTACCACCATATGCAACATAATTACATGTTGTTGATTGATTATGAATATAATTACCAAAATATGTATTATCTGTTGATAATCCTAACATTATACAATCATTATAACTTCCATTTTGATGAAATTGATATCTGATATGATAAACTCCATCTTCCATTTTCAAATTCAAATAACAATAACTCCATCCATAATATAAACTACTTATTAATTTTCCATTATTAGATATTGTTATTCCATCACTTTTGTTTAATTCTGTGAATCTTCCCAACATAAATTCTAATGATATTTTGAATTTCTTTTCATTTACAATATTCTTACAACTTATTTCATATTCTCTCTTTTTGATTTCTTTATTCATTTTTCCATGAATTATTCCATTTTCTTTATCTATCATCATTCCATCTGGCAATGAAGGATTGATTGAAAATTCACATCGATTTCCATCACATAAAGGAATTATTGACATTTCTTCATTTAATCCAAATAAATATTCTAATTGAGGATATGAAAATGATGTGATTTCTTTTGTTTTTAATTCATTCAATAATTCTTTATCTTTCATTATTTCTATCATTTCTTCTTCTTCTTTTAAACTCAGTTTATTCTCTTTTATATATTCTATTAATAATTCTTTAAATTTGGAATTTAAATTATTATCTTCATTCAATATTCTAAAAAGAATCTCTTTTCCACATATTTCTTCTATTATTGAAACACTCTTTTTATCATCAACAAACAAACATAAACATTTCATTGTTCGATTTCTTTTATTATCATTATATTCCATACATAATCTTTCCAATAGATTTCTCTTTTCGATATTTGAGATATATTCTATTTAAACATATTTTTAGCATTTATACTTTCCTTTTTCATATTTTTATATTTCATTATCATCAATACTATTTCCATCATTTTTATATTATTCATTTCTAATATACACATTATTTCATCATTCAATTCTTCTTCTTTCATCTTATCCAATATTCCTCTTTCTTCTTCATTAAATACTTCATTATCTTCATTGTAATTGTTGATTATTACATTTTGAATTCTCTCATCTTTTATTAAATATATTTCTATATGATTTTTACATTCATTTTTCTTCAATTCTATTTTCATTTCTTTCAACATTTCTTTATTCTCTTTTTCTATCTCTTTCTCTTTTATCTTTTCTATATCGATATCTTCTTCTATCAATTGTTTAAAATCATCTTCTATCTCTTTATTTTCTTTCTTATTCTTTTGGAATTTATACCATTCTAATAATCGATTTAATAACCATAACTCATTCACTATTATCACATCTTTCATGTTTAATATCTCTATCAAATTATTCATTTCTAATCTCAACAAATATTCATTCTTATATAAATATTTATATCCTCGCTTTTCTATTTCCATATTTTTCAATTCTTCTATATCTCTCAAACATCCACCAAATACATTACATATATGAATTAATTTCATTAACACATCTTCATCTATATTATTCTTCACAAATTCATAACAATCATTTATTATCTCTTTTTCACAATAACATAAACAAAACATCAACACTTCACACACACTCTCTTTACACATTATCAGTTCACCACCACTGTAGTATTTCTCCATCTCATAATAGCCAATTTCTTCGATTTCTTCATATAACTCCAAAACTCCAACAAACTCACGATCTAATAACAGTTTCTTCACAGTTTCATTTCCATTCACTAAAATTGATTTGATTGACATTATTCGATTATCTCTAATCTTAACTTCTATATCACCAAAACCACTTTCAACCAATTTTCGACATAATCTATCATAAAAATAAATTTAAAAAATACCCATCTTCTCTTATTGCTTTATTCACTTTTATTATCATCTTTATGTAAATATAAAACAAAAATAACGAAATTAGATTTTTATCAAAATTTTGAATAACCCCAAACTTAAAATGTGATTTAATTCAATTGCAGAAGGTGTAATAAATATAATAATACTCAATTGTGATCTATTAATGCATATTGCACATGATGTGATGATATAAATGATGAATGTTAATTTTTAGTGTTAGTTAGTGTTTTTGATAATGAAATGTGATATAAACATGATGTAGATGATATTTAATATTTATTGATGAAATTGGATGTTAATAGAAGATATAAGAGATATAAATAGATATTTTAACTTGTAGTGCAATATCTGAAAGTGATGAAGGTTATAATAGTATTAATTATGAATGCATTATTGTGTTGAAGTGTTATAGTTGAAGATGGAATATTTGTAAATTGTGATAGTATAGTTGACTTTCCAATCAATTATTTTGCATGTAGATGAGATAAAGATTATTTAACATGTTATTATCATTTTATAGTTATCTAATATTTTTACTATTTCTTAATATGTGAACATCTTCTTTCAATTCTTTCATATCTTTGTTAGTTGAAGTTTTTTGAACCAACTAACAATTAGAATATTCAAATTAGATGGAATTTTAGAGTAAGAAAAGAAAGAATTATCAAAAGAATTCATAAATATTGAATAAATATCATATTTTGGTTAATCTATCAAAAACACAAACAAAATCAGAACAAAAATAGAAAATATCTATATACTCTTTCTTTTTTATTTTTTATTTAAAACCCATTCTTTCTTTTACTTAAACAGTTCATTCTCATAGGATATTATTCTCAACACTCTACTTACATACATCACTTTATCAGAAGGTACAAAATCAGGTGCAAATGTATCACCAGTATGATCTCTCAGATATCTATATAACTCCATAAATAAATCAAAACCTAAGGCTTTTTCACATTGAGTTTTTAACTTTTCTATTTTTGTTCCAAGTGGTTCTTCTTCTTCATTATTAGCTGTAGTAGTATTAGTAGAAGAATGAGATTCAGGTGTGGATGGTTTTGCATTTTTTAATTTACTCATTTCAATAGCCAATTCATTCTCTTTTTCACAGTTATAAACTTCATCACATTGACCAATATCTGGTGTAGATGGAGTTGAATAATCATCAACTAAATTTTTATGTATTACAACAGTATCAATATCATCATTATTCAAATCAGATTTACTTTCAGAAGATGAATATTTTCTATTATTATTTCTATAATTATTATCTCTTTCAATAACAATTGGTGGTGGTTCATTTAATGAAGATTCAGATTTAGATTCAACTACTTGAGATTTTGTCATATTTGGAATGCATATTTCAACAGTAAAATCATCTGCTGAATGAACTTTATTATTTTTTCGTGCTTCTCTTTTTAATTGTGAAATTGATAGTGTTGGTTTTACTGATTTCATTTTCTTATGGAATTCTTTATCATGCTCTTTTAATGCTTTTGCTTTCTCTTGTCTTTCATATTCAATTTGTTTCTTTCTTTCTCTTGCCAATTGTTTTAACTCTTTTTCTTTCAGTATTTCAGATTCTTTTTCTTCTTCTTTTTTCTCTTTTTCCAATTTAACTCTTTCTCTATCAGCCATTATCTTGTCTCTTTGCTCTGGATTGACATACTTATCAGCAAATGCTTTTATTTCTCCTTTTCTTCGTGTTAAATATAATGCTGATGATGGAGTTGTAGGATCATCATTTACTTGGTTATATGGCTGTTTTCTTCCCATGCCATTAGCTGGTGATGGACTTGTTATTAAATTCTTTTTATTACTTCGTTTAGGAGAGGATGAAGATCTTGATCCGAATATTCTATTATTGGCTTTGATGGTTTGGGTTAATTGTCCCCAATTGGTTAATGCATTTTGGACGATTGGACTAGCAACAATTTCATCGATTGACGGTCTTTTCTTTGGATCTAATTGTAACATTCGATCTAATAACAATAAATAATAATAATAAATAATAAAATTAGTTGAATATATATATATACTTATTAATAATCTTAACCCATCTGAATATCTGTCAGGAATAGGTGGATATTTACCACTTAATATCTTCATAACAACTGCACAAATATTATTCGCATTAAACGCTCTATTGGTAGTAGTCATTTCATATAGAACACATCCCAAACTCCAAATATCAGACTTTGTATTGTAAGGAGTGTCTTCACATAATTCAGGACTCATATAATATGGTGTGCCTATCATTGTTTTAGCACAATCTGTAGTATTTGTAAGTATTTTTGATATGCCGAAATCACCTAATTTTACAATAAGTGATTTAGTCAAAAATATATTTTGAGTTTTGAGATCTCGATGAAGTATGTGTTTATGATGCATTGTCTTGATGGCTGAACATATTTGGGCGAAAATATAGAGAATTTCATCTTCTTGGAGATATCTACATGTATAACTGATAGAGATAATTATACTCACTCTTTTCTTTTGCTAGAGCTATTTTATTAGACAGATCACCACCATCAGCATACTCGATTACTATGTTAAAACTTTGTTTATCGTAAAAAGAACCATAATATTTGATAATGTTTGGATGATCTAGTTTCTTAAGTACCTCAACCTATTATATAGGACATATATAAAAAATATCAAATATACTTCATTCTGACAATCACTTGCCTCTAAATCTTTAATATTTTCGATCATTATTCGTTTTATCACTAAAAATTCTTTATCTGACTTACGTCTCACTAATTCTGCAGTACCAAAAGAACCAGTACCTAAAGATCGAATTACAGTGTAGTTGTCCATATTAATTTTTCACTTTTTCGATTTTCTTTTGAAACAAGCCCTTGCTTGTCATTAGATTCTTTTTTTTTCTCTTTTTTCATCAAAATTACCATTGCGAGAATTTTTTAAGTATGTATTATTGTAAAAATCACTTATATAAACAAAAATAAATAAATTATTAAACAACATATTATACTCCTCACAAATACTCAGCAATTTGTGATTCAATAGCTTCTCTGTAATCAACATACAGCTCTAAATCCTTCAAATAATTCAAAGTATCTTTCTTCCTGTATCCTGTCATATATTTTTTTTTGAATAACAGTAGAAACTCTACATATTTTCTCTTCATTATCACATATATTCAAATCAATAAACAATTTTGTGGAATAATATATCTTTATTCTCTGTTCCAACTCTGTTTTCAAGTATTTCCTCATATAAGGTATATATTCTTCCATTTTTGTATAATTCCAGGTGTTGCTATTAAATAAATATATAATTACAGATAATACGATGATGTATTTCATAATGCAGAATTAACTTAAATAATCAATTGCTAAGGTATAAAAGTTATTGATATATTCAAACCTATTATTTTCAACTAAATCTATAAAATTAGCTAATTGAACAATCAAACAATTCAAATTATCAAACAAATTTTTGATAATAGAATATCTTCAGGAGGTAAAACATATCTATTTATTTTAATAAATATATATATATATATATATATGGAGCTGGATAATACTTAATAATAACATCTTTAAGTGTATAATACTGTTCAATAACAGTTTCAGTCCATAATTTCGCTTGATAAATAGTTTCATCATCTGGAA
>NGBS01001189.1:0-77606 GCA_002245135.1 Proteromonas lacertae | reverse complement strand
TGAATCATACAATTAAAGCAGAACTATTACCAAAAAGAAAAAGTGTTTGTTGGCTTATTTAAAGGTGCAAATAAAAAATATCACAAAATTCCTTGGAAAAAGATTGATATAAATCGTCGAAAACGACCAAATTACCAAGAAACTTCAAAGAGTAGACAAAGAGCGATTATTGAAAAGAGATGAAAAGCGAAGAAAGCAACTTGAAAAATTAGGAATTAAGTTTTCTTTTGATGGTTATAAAAACTCAAAAGTAATAATCGCAAAGAAAGAAGAGAAAAAGCCAAAGAAAACTGAAGAAAGTAAAGAGGTTAAAAAAACAGAAGAAAAACCAAAAGAAGAAATAAAGAAGAAAGAAAAGAAAGTAGAAAAGAAAGTAGAAAAGAAGGAAGTAGTAAATGATGAAAAGAAAGTGAAAAAGTGAAAGAATCAAAAGATAAATCACAAAAAGAAACAAAGAAACAAAAGAATCAAAAACCAAATAAAAAATGATCATTTATTCAATAATTTTTTCTATCTTATTTGTTGTTTGTTTTATATTATATATTTTTTTGATGTTTATTAAAAAAAAGAAGTTTCAATAAAAAGAAAACATAAATGAGAGTATATTATATATATATATATATATTTATGATTCTATAAATTATAATATTTACCACAAAGGCATTGCAGTAATCACTTTTTCATCTAAATGTAAAGAAGAATCACTTCTACTAATTCTAATAAATCCTTTTTCACCCCAATCACTATTCCATGAATTTGCTACTGTCCAATATTTAACACCATCATCTATTCCCCATCCTAATACTTTCACTGGAATTCTACCAAGATATTCACCAAAAGAATGACTATATATTCCTTTTCTATACACTATTAAATCTTCATAAAAATCGATATTAGTTGATACTGGTCCATAAGTATATAATTCAAAACTCTAAATTTTTACCTCTTATACTGTAAGGTATGTCTATATAATGAATATCTTCCATATAATCGTATTTGTAACTTGATTGACATTTCTTTGAACATTTTGGTGTTGTTTTTGGTTTTTCACAAGGTTTGTATTCATTTGTAGGGTAATGATCACATGGAGGTAGAGAATAGGGAATACAACAGTCTGTCTTGTTATAACCACCACCTGTAGCAATACCCCAATACTACAAAAGAATGAAATTATGATTTATATTATACATTCATATAAATCCAGGATCTAGAATAAATACCCCCTTTTACACAATTTCCACAATCCTCACAACATGAAAGCACTTCTTCACTTGATAATTGATAGTTTTTTCCTAAATGAATACAATATCTGTCACTAGCTACAGATACTGGTATAATAGCAAATGAACTTTCACAAGAGCCAGTATCGTAGATATACTCAAACTAGAACAATTCCTAAAAATAAAACTATAATATGAGTTTATACCATTTATCTGACGGATTAAAAGATGAAGGCATATTTCCATAACTAGTTTCATTCTTATATTCAAATATCAGTTCTTCTGGAGCAGAATAATTAAGAGACACTAAAAATTCAATGTTCTATATAATATATTATATATAGTATATTATACTGAGTATAAAGAAGCTTTCCATGTCAAATTAGCTCTATTAACTGTGTCAACTAATTTTCTGTATTCTATAATATAAAGCAGATTATCATACTTTCACTAATCACAGTTGCATGAGCTAAACTAACAATGATAAGAAGATAAACGACAATTTTCATTTTTAAAACACAAACATAAGCTTGATGTATTTTTTTATTTTTCTCAATATTTAAACAAACATATAAAAAATGATTATATAATAACTACAAATCTTACTCACTTGGTGCTTCAGGTTTATTACACTGTTCTTCTTGTTGAACAGGTTTAGATTCAACAGGTTTTGTTTCAACTGGCTTGGCTTCCTCTGGTTTTACTTCACCTGGTTGTGGTACAGCTGGATTAGTTACAACTGGTTGAGCTTGAGGTGGTGGGACCATTTGAGAAGTATTAGAAGTTCTAATTCTACTTGATCTTAACTCGGAGTGTCGATATTTACTGGGTGATGGTGTATATTGAGGAATTGCAGGCGGTAAGTTTGGTTTTGATGGACTTTGTTTATATGGAAGACTAACTGACTGATTATTGTTATTGGATGAATTTATCCAAGCATCAGATGCTTTTGGCTTTTGATTCTTAAAAGCATTAATCCATTGTTTCACAATTTGCATAGCATAATCACCACCTTCTATTTTCATGTGAATTCTCTTTTCCATATCACCTGGTTCTGATACTTTATATCTAATATCTTTAACACTAAAGACAATTACAAAATCATGTCTATCACCTATATATTCAATATCTTTGTAACAATCTAAAGAAATAATATCTCTTTCACCTAAGTACGTTTTTCCATTACAGTTTTCAATCATTGTATCATATATCTTAAATATATCTGGATCAAATAATAATACACAATATCTTTTCTTCCATGATTTGAATAAACCACCTGTATATTCAATTAAGCAGAATCCTTCCATTAATATTTCATTCTTAGGTTGGTGTTCTACTTCAGCTATTATTGGATATGGTAATGGTTGTGAAGATGCAGTATTTGATCTTTGACTTGCTGAGCGTGATACATATGCTACTGATTGTTGATTTGATAATATAATTGGTTGTTGTTGTTGTTGTTGTGGGTTAATTGTATTAGGATCATTTACTACATTTGATTCTACAAATGAACTACGAACAGCTGATACTCTACTTCTTCCATCAGATGTGAATTTCTTTGTATTATATACTTTTTCTTCTGTTCTTCTTTCTTCAGTCTTATCAGTTGCTGTTACTATTTTTCCTTTTCCATCTACTATTAATGGATTACTGTTTTTGTACATTACTTTTGCTTTTGGCTTTTGATTCTTATAATCTCTAATGCATTGAACCCATTCTCTTATAACTTCAATTCTGTCTTTATCTTCACATTTAAATGTTATTATTTTCTCAATATCACCTGGTTCAAATGACTTTGATTTTGTATCTTTCACTCTTAATACTAAATTGAAATAATCATTTCCATTTCTATATTCAGCATTTTCATAACAAGTAAATGGTATACTTTGTCTTTCATTAACATAGACTTTACCAAAATAACTCACATTCATAGAATCATAGATTCTTAACATTGGAGGATTATAAAATAATACAACATATCTAGTTTGCCAAATACTAACTACTCTTTCTTTAATATCTTCCATTAAATATCCTTCCATTATTACATCTTGATTGTATGGCTTATAGACATCTTCTCCATTTTCAATATTATTCTCTTTTCTCACTTCATCTACTGTAACTATAGATTCTGCCATTTCACGTGAATCAATTGATTTTTTTGTTGGTCTGCCTGATTTATATGGTGAAGAAGAAGAAGAAGAAGATGATGATGATGCAACAGCTACAATTATCCCAATAATAGCAATAATCAATACACATCCCAAACAGATTATTAATATAACATACCAATATTTCTCAGCCCAATTCTTATCATCACTACTAGATGGAGAATCAGCATATTGCTTTTCTTGAACTGTTGGAATATCTACATCTTGCTGTACTGTTTCAATTACATTAATACCAACATCTGCATCAAGAACTAAATTATTACCTGATGCAATATAAGATGATTGACTTTGTGCATTTTGTTTCACATCATTTACAAAAGTTTTCATTTCTTGAATTTTACTATCTGGAATAGCTTTAACTATCTCTGGTGGCAATAGATTGGCTAAATTTTCATCATCATTTGGTTTGGTTGATGTTCCATCTCCTTGTTCCTCTTCTGCGGATGGTTCTAAGAAGTTAATCACTGCATTAACATATGAATATGGATTAGTAACTTGATCCCAATTTATACCTTCTTGTAACACTCTATTTCTTCTTACTAATTCATCAAGTACGCCATCATAACCGAATATATGATGAAGGAAGAACTTTACTTCTATTTTAATATTCATATCGTTAGTTGGAATATAGGTGAAGTTGAAATTACTTAAATGGAATACATATCTCTTTAATAATGTTAAATATTCATTAATAAACTTTTGAGAAAGTCTAGTTTCGGTAGAAGAAGTGAAAGGAATAACAACAATTGAAGTAGTACAGATTTCACCATAACCTTCATTTCTTTTACAGCATAATCCAGAATATGAATCATATGATTGTGATTTATTCTTACATGCATATTCATATTCAATACCATTATCAACACTAGTAGCTACAGTTTCACCATTTGCAGGTTCTGTTGGTTTTGGCTTCAATTCGGGTTTCTTTATAATTGTAATTGTTTTATCAATATCAATTGGTGCAATAAATACTTCACTTGGAGTACTATATCCATTAACTGAATATCTTACTTTCATTGTATATACACCTATCTCATTACATGTTATATATAAACCACTTAATTTTAAAGTATTATCTTTATCTAATAATGCTTGTCTGTTTCCATATAATTCACAATTACTAGAACCATCTACTACTCTTAATTCTAAATCTAGATCAAATGAAACATCCTTTACTAATGCTGGATCTACATTAGGATATTGAATTTTAATTGAAATATCAAACGATTCACCAGATTCTACTGATGATACAAATATACTGTCTTTTCTATTAACAGATGGAGTATATTCAGTTATTTTGAAGTATAACTGATTGTAATTTGTTCTATAACCATCAGCTCTACATGTAATACTACAATAAGTATTTTGAATACCTACTTCTTTATCTACTTTTATACTACCATTTACATATCCAGTAAGAAAATCATTTTTTCCACATCTAATACCATACTTAACCTTAATTTTGTCATCTTTATTAATTGGTGAAACTATTTCAATTCCTTTTTCTACTGTAAGATATTCAAACACTGTTTTACCATAACCACATGGTGTTAATTGTTTCATATGATCTGGTAATGCACATGTTGATAGATTGCTATTTGTACTAATGTTAATCGCTTGATAGAATGGAGAATCATTGTTTTCTAATTGTCCATATACTTCTTTCCATTTTTCTGTATCTTTCACTGCTAATCCTGTGATTTTTAATTCGTATTTAATAGATTGATCATCCTTTTTTACTTCTTCAACTGATACTTCAATTACATTGTTTTTATCATATACAACTCCATTTTTATTCAATAAATCGATAAATATTTCTGTTGCATTAATTTTTAATTTATTTTCATCAATAACTGGTGGCCATTGATCATATGTCAATAATTTTCTCATTCCACTGTTTTCCAATACTCTAGCAGATGGATCTTTTGGATTTTCACCTTGATTTTCTCCATCACTAACTGGAGTAGTTGTCACAGCTTCTGTTGTTGCTTCTTGTGTTGTTGTTGCTTCTGTTGTTGCTTCTTGAGTTGTTGCTGCTTCTGTGGTTGCTTCTTGAGTTGTTGCTGCTTCTGTGGTTGCTTCTTGAGTTGTCGCAGCTTCTGTTGTTGCTTCTTGAGTAGTTGCTTCTTGAGTTGTCGCAGCTTCTGTGGTTGCTTCTTGTGTTGTTGCTTCTTGAGTTGTTGCTGCTTCAGTAGTTGCTTCTTGAGTAGTTGCTGCTTCTGTTGTTGCTTCTTGAGTAGTTGCTGCTTCTGTTGTTGCTTCTTGAGTAGTTGCTGCTTCTTTTGTTGCTTCTTGTGTTGTTGCTGCTTCAGTAGTAGTTTCTTGTGTTGTTGCTGCTTCTGTTGTTGCTGCTTCTGTGGTTGCTTCTTGAGTTGTTGCTGCTTCAGTAGTAGTTTCTTGAGTTGTTGCAGATTCTTTTGTTTCTTCTTGAGTAGTTGCTGCTTCTTTTGTTGCTTCTTGAGTTGTTGCTGCTTCAGTAGTAGTTTCTTGAGTTGTTGCAGATTCTTTTGTTTCTTCTTGAGTAGTTGCTGCTTCTTTTGTTGCTTCTTGTGTTGTTGCTGCTTCAGTAGTAGTTTCTTGTGTTGTTGCTGCTTCTGTTGTTGCTTCTTGAGTTGTTGTTTCTTGAGTTGTAGTTTCTTGAGTAGTTGCTGCTTCTTTTGTTGCTTCTTGTGTTGTTGTTGCTTCAGTAGTAGTTTCTTGTGTTGTTGCTGCTTCAGTAGTAGTTTCTTGTGTTGTTGCTGCTTCTGTTGTTGCTTCTTGTGTTGTTGTTGCTTCAGTAGTAGTTTCTTGTGTTGTTGCTGCTTCAGTAGTAGTTTCTTGTGTTGTTGCTGCTTCTTTTGTTGCTGCTTCAGTAGTAGTTTCTTGAGTTGTTGCAGATTCTTTTGTTTCTTCTTGAGTAGTTGCTGCTTCTTTTGTTGCTTCTTGTGTTGTTGCTGCTTCAGTAGTAGTTTCTTGTGTTGTTGCTGCTTCTGTTGTTGCTTCTTGAGTTGTTGTTTCTTGAGTTGTAGTTTCTTGAGTAGTTGCAGATTCTATTGTAGCTTCTTGAGTTGTAGTTTCTTTTGTTGCTTCTTGTGTTGTTGCTGCTTCAGTAGTAGTTTCTTGAGTTGTTGCTGCTTCTGTGGTTGCTTCTTGAGTTGTTGCTGCTTCTGTGGTTGCTTCTTGAGTTGTCGCAGCTTCTGTGGTTGCTTCTTGAGTAGTTGCTTCTTGAGTTGTCGCAGCTTCTGTGGTTGCTTCTTGAGTTGTTGCTTCTTGAGTTGTTGCTGCTTCTGTGGTTGCTTCTTGTGTTGTTGCTTCTTGAGTTGTCGCAGCTTCTGTGGTTGCTTCTTGTGTTGTTGCTGCTTCAGTAGTAGTTTCTTGTGTTGTTGCTGCTTCTTTTGTTGCTTCTTGAGTTGTTGCTGCTTCAGTAGTAGTTTCTTGAGTTGTTGCAGATTCTTTTGTTTCTTCTTGAGTAGTTGCTGCTTCTTTTGTTGCTTCTTGTGTTGTTGCTGCTTCAGTAGTAGTTTCTTGTGTTGTTGCTGCTTCTGTTGTTGCTTCTTGAGTTGTTGTTTCTTGAGTTGTAGTTTCTTGAGTAGTTGCAGATTCTATTGTAGCTTCTTGAGTTGTAGTTTCTTTTGTTGCTTCTTGTGTTGTTGCTGCTTCAGTAGTAGTTTCTTGAGTTGTTGCTGCTTCTGTGGTTGCTTCTTGAGTTGTTGCTGCTTCTGTGGTTGCTTCTTGAGTTGTCGCAGCTTCTGTGGTTGCTTCTTGAGTAGTTGCTTCTTGAGTTGTCGCAGCTTCTGTGGTTGCTTCTTGAGTTGTTGCTTCTTGAGTTGTTGCTGCTTCTGTGGTTGCTTCTTGTGTTGTTGCTTCTTGAGTTGTCGCAGCTTCTGTGGTTGCTTCTTGTGTTGTTGCTGCTTCAGTAGTAGTTTCTTGTGTTGTTGCTGCTTCTTTTGTTGCTTCTTGAGTTGTTGCTGCTTCAGTAGTAGTTTCTTGAGTTGTTGCAGATTCTTTTGTTTCTTCTTGAGTAGTTGCTGCTTCTTTTGTTGCTTCTTGTGTTGTTGCTGCTTCAGTAGTAGTTTCTTGAGTAGTTGCTGCTTCTTTTGTTGCTTCTTGAGTTGTTGCTGCTTCAGTAGTAGTTTCTTGTGTTGTTGCAGCTTCAGTTGTTACTTCTTGAGTAGTTGCTGCTTCTGTTGTTGCTTCTTGAGTTGTAGTTTCTTGAGTAGTTGCAGATTCTATTGTAGCTTCTTGAGTTGTAGTTTCTTTTGTTGCTTCTTGTGTTGTTGCTGCTTCAGTAGTAGTTTCTTGAGTAGTTGCTGCTTCTTTTGTTGCTTCTTGAGTTGTTGCTGCTTCAGTAGTAGTTTCTTGTGTTGTTGCTGCTTCAGTTGTTACTTCTTGTGTTGTTGCTGCTTCTTTTGTAGTTTCTTGAGTTGTAGTTTCTTTTGTAGTTGCTGCTTCTGTGGTTGCTTCTTGAGTTGTACTTTCTTTTGTTGCTTCTTGAGTAGTTGTTTCTTGTGTTGTAGTTTCTGTTGCAGATGGTTCAGTTGTTTGTGAACTACCAGTTGGAGCTTCAGTAGTTGCTGAACTAGTAGTTGGTGATGATGTAGTAGGTGCTGCAGTTGTAGGCGACAATGTTGTTGGAATACTCGTTGTAGGTTTACTTGGAGTAGGTCTTGGTGGTAATGGGGTTGTAGGAACTGGTGTCATAGGAGTCCAAGTAGGAACTGGTGTTTCTGGTCTAAATCCACACACTTCAATGACTACATCAGAAATTGGATGGAATATATTAGGTTGAACGGCAGTTGTTGGTTGTTTTGTTGTTGGGGAGTCTGTTATCTCTGCGCCTAGGTTGTCACTACAATAACATACTCCACAAAACAAAATTGCTATGACTAAACCGTCTATATAATAAACATATTTATAATACAAGTAAAGCACTTCTTGTTAATCATGGTGTGCTTCGTAATGTTGAATAATTCGAAATTTTTCAACTGTTGTTCAACGTATATGAACCAAAATTTTGGCTTAGACCCATTTTAATTACATTTTTTGTATGAATGATGTTTCCTATAAATATTATATCATCTCGATTAATCAATAAATAATATTCATGATGAATGATTAATAAAACTTATGTTCTTTAAGCAAATTAATTTACATAAAAACAAACCTACAACATAATAACAATTATTCTACCTTCCTCTTTTTAATCTCATTTTCTATTTCATTGATAGCTGCTTCAGTTCTCAAATTTCTAACTATTAATTCATTCCATTTCTGGTGTAAGGATTCTAATTTCTGTTTATTTTCTATTTGATTTCGCTTTCTTTTCTTATTTATTTCTTCCACACTATTTGATACTCTTTCAGCTTTTGATTCAATACTATTAGGAATATTTAATTATTATAGTAACAATACTATTTCAAATTCGATTCTAAATCTTCATTACAATGGCCCCATGCAGATGGACCATATGTTTCAAGAAGTTCAATATTTATTAAACGAGATTTTTGATGTTCAAGTTGTGCTTTTGCATTATTATACACATCTTTCCATGCATTAACATCATTTGCCTTAGATGCAGGAGGTGGATCCATTCTGTATCGACTTACATCCATCTCTGGCATTTTTATTCCTTCCATCATTCGTTTATATTCTGACTATTCATAAATATATTACATTCACTATTTTTGATATATACTTGTAGTATTTTACTTCCACCAAAAGTCATTTCTGGAAGAGGTAAATCAGCAAGATAATCTATTGGAACAAATTTCTGCATTTCCTATTTACACATAATTATGCATTTATATACAGCTTGTATTAAACTATCGACCATATCTTGAACTTCTTGTGTATTGTACTAAATATAATTATATTATTGCGAATACTTCAGGATCGATATATGAAAGAGAATCAATGGGAATATTTCCTGTAATTTTATCAACCAAAGGCATAATTGAGGAAATTATAAAAATCAAAAATAATGTTCAAACTCAAAATCAAGCCTGATAAATATTTAATAAGATATTTCAATGAGTTCAATTCCATATGATCCAGAAATAGTTGCTATAAAAACTGAAATCAGTTCTGAAGGGAAAGAAGGGTATATTAAACAATTACCTGAAGCTATTAGTACGAATACAGAAAATAATTGATGTACGATTGTAATATCTACATATGTAGTCTTTACCTCAAGATTATGGTCAAAGTAGCATAGACGGGACAATAGAAATTAATAATGATGTGAAATTGTTAGATGCTATAGATACATTGAATGAAGCTCATAAATTAGCACAAAGTGCTTTTGATAGTTGTAAAAGTGTTGATGGTGAAAGTAACTATCCAATAAAAGTATTTTCTTCTTAGATTATTGTTTATAGAATACAGGAAAGATTAATCAAGTTCTCATCAATCAGATAAAAGAAGCGCATAAAGATACTACTTGTTCTGAACTGATACCAATAAATAAAGTATAACATTTACTCTTTATTAATTCAAAATAGAATTTAGAGAATCTTTTATTTACACTATACAATCTTCTTTATAATTGTTATGATATATTAGTAAACATTCATGCGTGGATACAATTACAAATACCAGCAGTAAAAGAAGGATATAGTTTCACAGTTGATATTCAACAAGATATGATAAGCCAATGCGGAGAAGTAGAAGATGCAACAACCAATATAATTGAAAATTTATTAAGTGTATTTACAAATCGTGCAGCCTTTAGGTTCAGAATTTATTATGTACTTATGAGGTGGAAGACTATCATAAAAAGATGTTGGATTTTGATAATAGACAGATTATTTCGGTTAGAGCTAATTTGTTGGAATTGAGGAATAATTATACTGTATTTTATGATTTAGTAACTAAAAATTACAATAAAATTGTCAATCCTTCTCTTCTGTTCAATAAAAAGGAAGATGGTGATGATGAAGGTGATGAAGAAGAAATGGAGGAAGAAGATGTTAACTATGATGTGTGTGAAGCATAAGAATTTCTAGTAGTTTAATGTATAGCATTTTTTTATTTTTATTAATGTATTTGCGAAGAAAAATTCAAAAATAAAAATTTCAAATGATCAAATATCAGGCTTGATAACAGGTACGTTCAAATCTATTTTTCTCTTTTGATGTTATATAAGAATTAATTCAGCAGAATGAATGATGAACACAAAACTAACACATGCGAGAGCGAGAGTGCAGAAGAAAAACAGAAGGTTCCTCAACAAAAATCATCCATAATTTTGACTCGTGATCAAAGAGTTGAACTAAGAATTGAAACAGCTTTAGATGGTTTAGGTATTATAATCTATATTACCATTTAGATGATTCTGATGGTTCAGACGCATTCGCTGTAATGCAAAGCGAATATATCAAACTTCGTGTATTAACTATTGTTATATTTTTTATTAGTCAGCTTTTCAAAGTCATTTAGATTCTATAAATCAAATTGACAAACGAATAGGTTTAATAGAAAGCCAGACACAGCAGAGTCAATCAGATGTATTTATTAACGTGTTTTATATTTTGTACTATAGATTTTGAAGTATATGCAGAATACTGTAACAGTATTAACCAAAAATATTGATGAACTAACAGAGAAGAACAACAAACTAGAACATAAAATAGAAGAAGAACAGAACAGTAGGAAAAAACTAGAAGAAAGACTAACAGAGGTGTTAAGTAAAATTAATGTTTTGGATGAAACAATATCTCAATGTTCTTCATCAGCTACAACACCAAATATAAATATACCTTTAACTCCACTAAACAACCAAATAATCAAACATGAAACATTTCTTACACCTCCTTCATTTCAAAATTCAATTTCTGAAAATACATCTCCAAGTAAGGTAGAAGTAAATTCTAATGATTTTAAACCAATAATAGCTAATATTGATACATTTAGCACAAATTTACCTTTATCAGACAAAAATAAACCAAATTCAGCACCTTCTTCACTAAACAATAAGTCTATTCCTTTAATTACTAGCAACAACAGCAATAATAATAATAATAATGTAAGAAGAAGATCAATATCACCTTGTATCAAAGACACATCATTAAACTCAAAAGGTAATTCACCAATTCTTAATCATCCACAACAATCACAACAACCAATACAACCAATACAATCGACACAACCACAACAACCAGCAGTATTACCATCACCATCTCAAACACAATTCAAATCACAGTTAACATTAGATAATAATAATAATAATAATATTCCTTTAGTTTTACCATCACCTTCAGATAGTAATTCAATGCCAATCAATTTACATTTCAATTTTCGTAAAGTCCCACCAAAACATTCACCTCCAGTTATATCTGTAACTAAACAATCTGAAGATAATAATAATAATAATAATAATAATATTCCTATTGATTCATCTCAACTACCAACTCCTGTTACATTATCAACAACAACAACATCATCTATTTGTCATAGTAAGTCAAATCATAAACCACTAAAAGCAATGCCAATTGATGATTCTGAGAATAATTATATATTACAACAACAACAACAATCATTATTAATACCTCAACAACAGTATGAATATGTTGAACCATTAGTGTTTAATACAAGTGATTTAAATACACCAATATCCGTAGAAAATAACAACACCAACAATATGAAGGAATGGGTTAGGTATTATGATAATGGAGTACCATATTATATAAATATAATTAATAATGAAAGCACATGGGAAGCACCACAAGATGGATATATGACTGAAGAACAATATAATGAATATTATTATGGTAATACAACTGCTTCAAATGAACAGCAATCAGCAACAGATTATAATAATAATAATGAGATATATCAACAACAATATAATGATAATAATATGATTATTCATTCTCCAACATCATCAGTAGGTTCAATCACTACAGTAACAAATCTATCAAATGTGAATAATTATATCAAACAACAACAAAATCAATTTGTTTCACCAAATGAATTCAACAGAGTAATTAAAACAAATGATGTAAAATCAATTAGTGTTTTATTAAGAAAAGGAATCAATCCAAACGGAAGAGATAGTAATGGACATACACCACTCTATAACGCATCTTTCTTAGGATTAACAGAAGCGGTAGAAATCTTATTGAATTGTGATTATAATATTAATATTGAAGGAAGAGATAATGATGGTAAGACTGCACTACATGCTGCTTGCGTTGGAGGGCATCTGAATATTGTCAAATTACTATTAAAGAATTGTGCAAATCCAAATTGTATTGATAAAGATTATAATACTCCATTACATTTTGCTACTGAAGGTGGTTTCTTTAAAATTGTCAAAGAATTAGTGAAATATAACGCAAATGTGAATAATAGAAACAATAGAAATTTCACTCCTTATGAATGTGCTTTAGAAATTATATCGAATGGTGATATTAGTGTAAATATGATAAATATTGTCAATTTCTTACAAGAATTGACTGATAAAGATAAGATAGATAGAAGTGAGAGTGAATATGATGATGATGATGATGATGATGAGTCTGGTAGAGATAGTGATATTGAAATTGGTAATAAGTCATCTAGTAAAGGATTGAAAGATTTGAAAGAATCATTGTTTAAGATATGGTCATCCAGTTAAAACCAATGTTAATAATAGTGTAATTTTTCATATTAAGTTTAAAATTAATGTTTTTTTTAATTGTATTTATAGAGATTTACAAAATATTGATAATTAGAAAATTCTATATGAATTAAGAGATATTATCTATTTCTTTTCATATTCTTTTATCAACTATACATTATATGAGTTAATATACGTTATATATTTCTATTAATCCGCTAATTGTCTCAAGATCCTTTGGACTATGCCTTATATACTCTAAAAATGGTTTTAGTAAGTTGTTAATTATCATTTCCTTCTTTTCATCATTACAATCCTAATATAAAATATAAATATAAATAATGAATAATACAACTAGCAAACTTTGAGTAAATGAAGGAAAGTAATAAATTCCTCCCCAAAACAACAATGAACTGGAATAAAGATTGTAAAATGATTGATCCTATTAAAAAATTATATATAATATATACATTTTCAGAATAATAGATGAATATTGATGATATTAAATGGTAATACATAAAATATTTGTTTACTTCTGTCATAAAATCACCACAGTTGAAAGTATTATCACAATATAATGAATGATACTATAATAATATAAAAGAGATTATACTTGTAGAAATTTCAGTATTATTGATTGAAAATGATCAATGTTTAATAAAGCATGAATTCTATATACAAAATATAATAAAAAATAGTAGTAAATACTCATCAAGATGAATGGCATAGAATTGATAATCATTCATATTATTTGGATTGCATAATAACAAATATTGAGGGTATAATTGCTCATTATCACTTTTCACTTTTGTTATTTTAATTACACTTCCTTCATCCTTTAACATGATCTTTTGGATCTTTATTCCTTCTACTTTATTATGTTTATCATTTCCATCCTCTTCTTCATATTTCTCTTCACCAGAAACATCAATCTTTATCCAATCACTGATACTCAATAAATATAGAAAAGGAGTATCACCTTCTTTTGGCTTCTCTATCTTTAAAGTATATTCTGTTGAATGAGAGGATATAACAATATTGGTTGATTGAACTTTCTCTTCATCCTATTCGACAATATAATAATAATATATATATATATACAATTTCTCTGTTTATAATTGATGATACTAATACTTGCTTTGGTTTATAACATATCTGAATTGATGAATTAATATTATAACATGAGAATTTGATGTTTATTTCATTATACAACATTGAATCACAATTTGAAGGGAAAAGCATTGGATATATTCTATATGACTCATTTGGAGGAATCCTTCTAAAACACAATATAGTAACAAATAATAATAATAATATATACAATGTTTCAATAAATGTCTTTCTTCTTGGAGTTAGTGAAAAGTTAAGAATTGATTTCTGTTCATTATTCTCATATTCAATATTAATACATAACAAAATAGATGTGTTATTTCTAATAGTGAATGGGAAAACACGGCTGAATTGATTAGAAACAACATCATCTAGATGAATAGTGTAAATCTCACTGTCAGATGGATTTAATTCTACATAATTCATTTCATTATAATATGTGATTAAAAATGGAGTAATTGTTGATGTTGAACTACTTGAAGCAGTTGTTAAAGATTTAGGAATAGAATAAATGAAATCTTCATTCACTACTGACATTTCAATCATAACAACAAAGAAATCAATTGAATTATTCTCATTAAATATTAACAACAAATTCTCATAAGTTCCAATTTTTATTGGATGTAATGTTATGGTGATTGGTTCACTTAATATTTGATTAGTTCCAATTGTTCCTTTCATCTTATTAATTGTACAATTAATTGAAGTTGATGGATTTAAACAGATTATTCTATAATTAACATTATCTACACCTTCTTTTGATAGGATAATGGTATAATCAATTGATGCTTTGTTTAACATTATTCTACCAGCATTTATATGGTAAAATGGTTGTTTAATTGAGTTTTTATTTTGAAGTAATAAAGATGATGGAATATCTATTATAAACACTTATAAAATATACTTTTCAGTTGTTTTGATACTGTTGTAAGTGGTTGTGTTGAATTATTATATGTATTCATAGAAAATGATCTTGTTGATGGAAGTGGAGATGTTTGTGACATTGGTAATAATTCAGTAGTACTGGATGATCTTCTCATCATTTTAATAGATGAAGATGATGATGATGGAAGTGGTTTAGTAAATAACATTTGCGGTAATAACAATAAGGACAATTCAGTTGGTTTAACTGTCGGTATATTCACATCTCTAATTTGAATAACAATTGTTAGCTAATCAAAATATGAATTACAATAATAAATAATATATATATATATATATTATACATCATCATTAGATTTAATATCTTTATCAAATATCACTTTCTCTAAATGATTATTATTATTATTATCATTCGCTTCACTATTAGCAGTTAATAATAATCCATTATTTCCATCAAAATATGTCTTTTTACCATCAATAATTCTAACATGAAATACCTGTTTTTGTAGTGGATCTATTGTCTCTAATTCTGGAGTAACCATTGGATAGATTGTATCAGTATAAACACTATCACTTTCACTGTCTCTAGTATCATTATCTAATTTGAATATCATCTCAGGATAGTAATATGATTTAGATGACATTTGTAATGTAATACTGTCTGTAGATGAGTGATTTTCTATTGTGAATGATAAATCATTATTAGAAATATAATAAAATGAAGATTTTGAATGTAATGGAGCTGATAATGAAAGTGAAGATGATTTATCTAAATGCATTGATGATGAAGTTGTTGATGGTGTTAAGATAAATATCAAATTATCAGCAGAAGAAATAGAGTATTTTGGTGTATCTTTTATTTGACCTTTAAATGGTATTTTTAATGTAATTAATTCAAATGACGAAGAATGACACTGTAAAAGCAAATTACCTTCAAACTCAATCAAGCTTTGATTATTTGGAAACTTAAAACTATTACTTGGAATAGAGAATATAACAATTTCATATTTATCTTTGGGTGATAAATTCACAGATTGTAATACATTCTTTGTGGATCTTGATAACAAAATAATATCTATATCTTTTCTACCATCTTCCATTTCAACTATAAATGAGATTGTTAGTTTATCATCATATATATTGTATAATGAAATAATTTCTTCATTCGGATCTCTATTATCAACACAACAAGGAGGTAAAATAATTTGATTTGGATATTGTAATATATTATCATAAATATTGTAGGTTATAGTAATTACATTGCTATTTCTTGGATTGTAAATATTCTTGATTGGTATAGTTATATCTCTACTAACACTTTCATTATTGTTATTGCTATTATCTTCAATTTGTTGTTGTTGTTGTTGTTGTTCTTGTGATTGAGTATCTTTGCAGTGTTTTTTGAATATATCTAATTCAGGATCATAGAGTAAATGAAATGAAATTTTTGCTTCTTGTAATGGGAAGATTTCTACAGAATAGATTGATTTATCATCTTTTGATTGACTTACAGTAATCTTTGATTTTTCATTCACTTCATCTATTGTCATATAATCAGGAATTGGTCCAATTAATAGCGAGTCAATAACATGTGAAATATTCCTAACAACACATTGGAATTTCTCATCTATCTTACCTAATATCGGAAGGAATGGAGTTTTTAACTCAATAACAGGTGGAGATGCTATAAATAAACTTTGACAATATTCATAAGTAATTCTAATAACTTTGGTGATTTTTGTAACACTATCATCTTGTCGTATAAAACATAATTGTCCTTTCATTGGATAGGCAATACCTAAATCAATAGAATCAGTTGATAATTCAATCTATATACAATAACAATAATAATATATATAATATACTGGCATTTCTTGATTAAACTGTAATTTTGCACAAACACTTGTACTTGGTGGAATAACAATACACTCACCAATAATATTAAGAGAATTCTTATCACAGATATTAGTAGAATCTGAATGGAAATCATAATCAGATATTTCAATAGGATTTAAAGCAATCCATTTAATCACCAAAGGTAAATTACTTGCAGGAAATATATTAATACACTTATCACTTATATTAGTAATTTCTAATAATTCATTTTTTATCACTCTCTTCATCTTTCATTTCTTCATCTCCTTCTTCACTATTTACTGTATCAGATTGTAATAAACATGGTGGACTAGCTGAAGTACTATTATTACTAACACATTCAGTAGTTCTTCCTAATATTTTATAACTAAAACAATCATCTAATGGAGTTAATAAAACTCTACCTAAAGCATAATTAAGAATAGTTCTTTCAGTACTAAATGGTGTAGAATTATTATTTTGTGAAGCTTTTCGCAATGATGTATTGGAGTTAGAAGGTGATAACAACAATGGAGGCATTTGTTGATATTGTTGATTGCATGTTTGTCTAGTGATTGGAGATGAAAATGTGTAAGATATTGGACTATCTTCTTCAGGTTTTAATACACTAACATTAATACATTCTTCATCAATTATACTAGTTATTGAGATGGTTTGATAATTATTAATATAATTATTATTATATACTCTCAATATTAAGTTGAATAAACCACATGATTTTGGTATTAACTCAATATTAATCATTTCATAACTTAATGGTTTAATAATGCTTGATGATGGTTTGAATGAAAAGGAGACTAAATTAGCTGGAGAATAAGATTCAACGGCAATGTGAAACGGTAATAATAAATGTGTACAATTATTATATAGCGAAATAACAGTGTTTGAAGGTGGTGAAATTCCATTTGAATTGTATATAATTTCAGTTGTAATTGTTGTTTGATCAACTGATAATAAGCTTACACCAACTATTGCTTTAATATCCATTACAGCTTTATAAATAGGTGAAGTATTCTTGATTTCTTCAATGGTTTTTGCACTGGAGAAATGATAAGCTTGAAAGATCAAACCTCCTTTTATTTCTCTACATTTTCCACTTTCTTGATTATCTTGAGGCAAATAAGGATATAAACCTATATAACAAGTGATTGTCTCGTTTGTTTTCATTTTAACATACTCTAAAGGAACTAATCCTTCAGGATCTGCCCAAACCTCACATTGTTTAGAAATATTTGAATATACTTTCAATAGAATGGATAATGATGAAATATTCTTTATTTTAATAGATTCTATCTTAGTTAATTGTTCAAATCCTTTATTTACATTCACATCATACTTCATTATTGGACATAAACCAAAATCAATACACATATCTTTCTTCTCAATAAAATCAAAACAAATTGAATTAGTGATATTTCCATTAATATTAATAGGTATTTGATCATAGGGGAAATCAGTATTTTTAATTAATAATGAAAATGATAATTGAGTAATGTAAAAGAATGGAATGCACTTTATAATAATAGTTTTATTCTCTTTCTTCTTCAATGTAATTGTTTCATCATATTTTATATTATATAACACTTTCTTCCCATCAATATGACTAAGTTTCAATGCCAACTGTTTCTTTGATAAATTACACACTCTCACTACTGTTGTTAATGTACTTCCAAGTATATATGTACCACATGGTTCAAGTGATAATTCATTTGAATTTACTCTAAATGATGGAGTGATTGGAGCAATATATAATGGAATTTCTTCTATAATTGTTGAGTCTAAGATGGATGATATTTTTACAGTACTAATTTGATAATTCTCTTTGATTTTATCAATTCTGTCAATCAATTCACAAGTTACATAAATTGTAACTGTATTAAAAGCAGGAATAATGAATTTCAAATCAGTATTGTAACTTTTAGGACTTTTTATTCCTGTACCTTTTTCTTCATTTGATATGATTGTTGTTGTTTGTAAAAGAGAAGAAGAAGAAGATGATGATGATATTGAAGATGATGATGATGGTAAAACAGCAGATGATAATGTTAAACTTTGAGACTCAGGAATTAACTGTAAATTCTTTGAACTTTCATCATTCAAATTGAACTGAATTGTACCATAATCAGTCTCATAATCAGGTATTGAAATAGCGACAAAACTTGGATAAGGTGATTTTGATATTAATGTAATTGTTGTTTGGTTTGTATTTCTCAACAATATCTTATTAGTAGATCCTTCTAATAGAAACTCTTTGGCAATTGAACATATTATTTTTCCTTTTAAACTTGGTAATACAGACTTCTGATGTGATGATGATGATGATGTAGAGTCTGAAACTTCTCTTGGAGATGAATAACTATATTTTCTTATTTTATTCTTTTTAATTGCTCCTGCACTGTTGCAACTAATATTTGTCTCTTCATTTACTCTTTCATAGGGATTGACTATTTCTACATCGAAGTCTATCTTTTTTCTTCCTTCTTCATCATCATATCTTGCTTCACTTACTGTGATTTTACCTGATAGATTGATACTGTGACATTTACTTTCCTTTTCACTGCTTGAGACGTTTATATAAGAAACAAATTTGGTTGAAAATACAACATAAATACATACAGATACATCTGGTTTTAAGGTTATTCTCAATCCGTTCTTTGGTCTTATTTCTTCAACTATAATTTGATCCGTATTACTACTTGTACTGTTGTTTGGTTTATTTGGTAAAGTCAAAAAAGGAACGGGTGATGGTCTAGGGGTTGAAGGATCATTTGAATTTGAATTGTTGTTTTCATTATCATCAGAAGGTGTTTGACCATTAACTATAGTCTGAAGTCTATCAATTTGTGCTTTGACTCTTCCAGCCATCTCAGGTCTTCCTTTTCTACGATGTATTCTTGCTTTTCTCTTTAACTTCTCCATTTCTTCTTCGTATTGAATTCTCTTCTCATCTGATAGACAAATAGTACCAACTGTTGAAGCAGACACTATTAAAAATGGTGTAACAGATATATTCCCAAATTGTTGAGGTAAGATCGGATCACTATACACTTGAAACACTCTCTGCTTAGAGGATGTATTTCTCAATACAAAACTCATCTGCTGACTTTCATTACCAATACACACTTCACCAAACGATATTCTTTGAATATTCTTCTCTAATGAGAAATGAGATGGTTTCTTAACATAAGCTTTTAATGTAATCTCCTGTGTATCACTATTATCTAATACATTCTTGATTGTAATCTTCTCATTGATTTTACCTTTCATTATAGTTGGTAAAAATACAACAGGAATAGATGAATTACCATAAGGTTTAATAATACCTTTAGCTGAATCTTTGATATGAATAAATGAAGAATCTAAATTACCACTTTTCTTTACTTTATAAACTAATGGAATTGCACTTTCGTTGTATATATAAATCTTCATATCAGATTTAGATCCTTCATTAACAACACCAAAATTCACTGTCCTTTGTACAATCTTCATATGGGAAGAGCAGACTTTAGCTGAAATACCAATCTTTCGAATAGAAGGTTCTGAATTCTCAGGTTTCATAATAATATTAAACTCTGATGAAAAGTTCTGCTTTTTACCATAACCAACTTCTGTTGGAATAATATCTTCGTTGGGATAAAATACAATAAATATCTATTTAATAATAATAATAATAATAATATATACATCTTCAATTTTACCAGGTTCAATTTCAATCATTTTAGCTTCTATCAATGTTGAATCTATTAAATCTTCTAAAATTTCTTTTCGATGTATAATCTTATCAACCCATTGGATAATTGATTGAGTATCTAAAGTTGAAATAATTGGTAAAAACTATATAAAATAAAAGATAAAAAAATAGAAAAAATAATTATATATACAGTTTCATATTTCATTACTAATTCATCAAATTCAACATTATCACTCATTCTATTTGGATTTGGACGAGGAGATAAGAATGGATTTGGAATATTCTCTTGTTTTCTATCATGAAATTCAACTGTTAATGATTTGTTATTACTTACTTGCCTTTGTTGTTGTTGTTCTTCAGCTGAGGTTAATTCATCTACGACTTGCTCTTTTATTCTTTTATGATAACGATTTGGAGAAATTGGTGTAGGACAATTCATTTCATTACTTTTTACATAGATTTGTAAACCATTTCCTAAACTATGCTGGAAGTATAATCTGATTGGTTCATTGGTAATATTCTCTATTTTGAACCTTCTTAATGATTTTGAATTAATTGCCATTGTGTCAAAATTCAATATTTCATTGGTGAATGAGAATTGCGTAATTATTTTGTAATATTGAGAATGATAGTAAGAGGGATATTGATCTAATATTGAAGCATAAACGTCAAAACATAACTTTTGTTTATCATTATACAGATTTTTAATGGTAATTTCTTTCTTATAGTCTAAATTCACATGTTTTGCAAAGAATTCTAATATCAATTTGTGTGTTTGATGTGCTGGAATTGATATAGGAACATTTGGATTTATAACTAAAGATGATTGAGTTAATGATGAGTTTAATTTTGTTTTTATTCTGGAGGGAGAACCAATCGGTGTTGAATTATTTGAATTATCTTCTTCTTCTTCTTCATGAAATGTGATTGTACTACTTTTATAGTTTAATACAAATGAAGCTGGTAAATCAGACTATAGATTTAATAATAATAATAATAATAATATATACATGATTAATAATATAAATATCAACATTCTTCTTAACATCAATATTACAATTCTTTAAATCCAATTCAGATGGTGTAACTGACAAGATACTTGTACAAATTCTACTATTAATGACAAATGTCTTTACAAAATAATCATTTTCATCTGTACATTTTATCAATGTTCTAACTGAATGTCTTTGTAAACGAACTGAATTATAGTCTTTGTTGTTATTACTGTTATTCTTTGGATTGTATAATATCAATAAAGAAATAGCTCTTCCTGGTTGTAATGTAATTTCGTCAAAATTTTGAGGGGTTTCTGGTAAACAATAACTATTCGTTCTGGCTCTAATTATAATATATAAAATAAATAACTATACAGTGGTTTAATATCATCATCTACATCTTCATCATCAACATCACCACCATCTTCACCATTTCCATTTCCACTCACTGAATTACCAATCAGATTCTGTCCTTCAGGATAATAACTAGTAAATATAACTTCACCAAGATTATCCTTTTCAAGTGTAATATCTAATAGGTTGGGTGTACAATTTGTAATACTGATTTTTGAGGATGTTGTTGTATTTGTATAACAATCACCTATTTCTAATTGATATTCTCCATTGTTATAGTTTAATATGTGGGTAGATGACTCTATTTTAATACCATCGATTGATCCTTTATCTGTTACAACTGTATATAACTTCAATGTTGTTGTTTCTGATGTATTGTAGTTGATAATATCTATTAAATATTCATACTCACCTATTTTACTGGCTTTATATTGAATAGTTACTGTCTCATGGAAAAACCCGGGTAATATGTGAATATCATCAATTACTTCTTTATTTACTAAGAAATTGATTTTACTTGTGTTTGTATCATTATTACAGTTGAAATAGATATAAAGTGGTATTTCACTGTCATTATAGATTGTAAATGTAGTTGAAAAATTATCTTCGAATGGTTTGATATTGCTTAGATACATTTCTTCACAATCAATAAACATTGTAGATTTACATAATCTTGCTTTGATTGGTATGTCTTGGTATTTTTGAGAATTGACTGATATTTTTAACATTGAATTGAGTATGTTATACTGGATATGCTTGGGTTCTATTGTTTTTCTGCAAGACTAAGTCAATTATATAAATTAAAATAAAAATATACATTTGGATTTGCATCTAGTTGTACAAATTCATCAGTTAATGATGGTGGTGTTAATAAAAATATCAAATTTTTGGTTTCATTTGGTTTTAGAGAGAATTTATCTACGCAATTCATTTCATTGAATGTCTGATCAAAATTAGGATCTTGAATAGGATCTATAAATATACAAATTACATAAATATCATACTATCATATTCATCAACTAAATTTAGATTCTCTAATTGTAAACCAAATTTAACCTTTTCAATAGTAGTACTATCAAATGATATATCAATAGTAACATTATTATCTGTGCTATTTGTACATGTAGCAGGAAATAAACATGAACTGCAGATATAAATAAAATATATACATTCCATTGATATAAATATCTCCGAAATTTAAATAATCACCGAATGACCATACAATATCACTTATTTCAGCAGTTTCTGACATTCTTAATTAATGAACATCTAACTAATGTTATTGGAATTAATAAAATATCTTCCTTACTAAATCTATATAGTTAATACAAACAATTGAAAATTATTATGTTTGCTCAATAATATTTGGTATATAAAGAGTAATCTACAATAAACAATTAATTCAAATTTCAAAAATTCAAAATATTAAAACAATAAAGGTATTAACTATCTGAAGATTGATTTGACTCTGCTTTTCTCCAATTATTTTGCAGATTTATGAGAAAATTAACATCCATACTACAGTATTGCTTTGTAGTTTTATCATGCTTCCTTATTAATGGATTAATATACACCAAATACCCCTTTTCAGTTAATATATCTTTACAATATAGATCCTTTTCTTGATTTTCTATTATAAAAACACCATTCAAAATGAATGAGAATTGATTTAAAGCAAATTTCTTATCATATTTCTTCATTAATTCTTTTCTTAGTTCTACCAAAGATGTTTTACTTTGATCTAAATTATCCAATTTAGGAATATATACAAATCTTTCAATAACTTGTTTATATATACTCTTCATTGATTCATTCACTGTTAAACCATTAATTTGTTCAATTACGTTTGGATTTAATAGAAAGTTCGGCTTTCCACAGAACAAGAGATTATTATCATAAAACAAAGATAATAACAAACTGAAAAAATTCCATTTACCAGCACATACAGCATGATATGCAATATTATTATCATTAATTCTAAAAAACAAAATATATATTAGATATATACTTAGAGTCTAAATTAACTCCCATAATTATCAACTTTTTAAATGAAGACATATCATTATAATATAAAGAGTGATATAATAAAGAACCTAAAGAATCTTCTATATTTCCATTATAATGATTAATAACATCTCTGCATAATAAATATAATAATATATATTCATACGAAGCTAAATCCATTTTATACTTATCATCATATTGTTGTATTTGATTCACTAAATCCTGTTCTTCTGAATTATTTGTTGTTATAATTGGAATTTGTGTTATTGGAGGAGGTTGTTGAGGAATAATTGATGATAAATTGATATTTGGATTTAATAGAGAACTATTAAATGGTAATGGCATTTGTTGCTGTTGAGGGTTTATTAAAGGTAAAATTTGATTATTAATACCTAATGATAATATAGATGGATTAATTGAAGAAGTTTGATTTTGAATTGAAAGATTTGTGTTTTGATTTAATGAAAATGATAGAGGAGTTGGTCTAGAGACTATAGTTTTAGTTGGAGAAGATGATTCTGGTTTAACAACCTGAATTGGAGTGGATTTCAGATTATTTAGTGATAATAGTGGAGGTGATGGTAATTGGGGTGTAAGCGAAAAGTTGGTATTATCAGACAATGATGAAGATGATGAGGAACTAATACCATCAGATCCACCGATTGAAGATGTAAATGGATTTATGTTAATAGACTGTTGAGGTGGTTCTTCTTTCACTAATTGTGGAGGTAATGAAGTTGATTTTACATTTGTATTGAATATATTACTATTATCACATTTCTGTTTTTTGGTTGGACTTTCTATATTATTGTTATCATCTTTCACATTTACATACTTGCTATTATATCTTTTACAAACTCTATACTTATAATCTATACCAAAACATATGGAAGAAATGGTGATATTTGAATTACTAATATGATTGAAATATTGATTATCTACAGCAACAGATGATATATAAAAATCAGATTCATTATCTTCTAAGATTGGAATTCCTGAGGATGAATAGAATATAAACGAATATTTAGTCTTTGGAAATAGTTTAGACTTCATATAAGCTCTTAAATAGGACAATAAATCATATTCTTTGTTGTATGGCACAACAGCTATAGGATTTGAATTATATAATACATTCAAGTATAAAATATCATTTCTTTCATATTCTCCTATTTGAATTATACTAATTGAATTAAGATTAGAAGTTTCATAAACAATATCTGAAATAAAATTGACTTTTTGAACAGTTGGTTGACTATTGTTATTGTTTTGATTATTACTATTTACTTCAATTGTATTAACTTGAGGAAGGAGTTGTTGTTGTTGTTGTTGTTGAAGAGGATTTTGTTGAGGAAATAATGTTGAAGAAATGGTAATATTGTTGTTATATATATCAACTGGCTTATTGATATTAGATTGAAGATTTATAAAATTATGAGAAAAAGGAGTTAATGAATTTGAATTATCACTATTATTATTATTATTATTATTATTATTGATAGAAAGTGCTAAATTAGCTAATTCATCAAGAAATCCACTTTTCTCTTGCTTATTTATTTCATTTTCTTTATTTTTCTCATCTGATGTGTTGCTATTCACAGAATTATCATTTGTTTTATCACTATCGATGATATTCACTGTAGAAATCTCTTTTTCAACTGTTAATGACAATTTTTCCTTATTTTTATTTACAACAGATTCAAAGCCTTTCAATACATCATCATTGAAATAGAACAAATCAGCATCATTATTAACCCAAATTCTTGTATTGGAAAAGTCAAGTGAAATAGATGGAGTTATATTGATAGGGTTGAAAGATTGTATAAAAGAGTTTGGATTTAAGAATTGTTGAGGATTAAATGGAGAAATACCATTTGGTTGGGTAATTGAAGGAGGATTTGTGAAAGATTCTAATACTCTCTTTTTGGATTTTGTGGGAAGGATGTTTTTAGATCCTAAAAATACATCCTTTTTGTTATTAAAACTAAAGTTTATAAAAAATCAATTATACTCTCTCATTAATCTAGCACATTGGTTACAGAAGTAATGACGAGCATATCTTCCATTTGAACATAACCGACCCTATACATATAAAATGATGCTTATACTGCTTCATGATTACAGCCTGGATAACCCTTACATCTACAATGATCACATTTGTACAGGTTGCAAAATGGGCAGGTCTTCATTTTAGGTTGAGCTTCCAGTTTGAATATGTCTAGAATTTAAATAAGCAGCGTGAGACGTTTAAAAACACTTTTAAAAAACACTTATAAACACAAGCCAAGCTTCTTCAAATTATGGTGATATCTCTTTAACTAAAGAGTTTACGTAAGTAATTCATATTGTTTTTAGTGACTATTGGAGTCATTAACCTATGTATGAATGAAAATAGTATCAATATTTAATAATTAAACAGTTATTCAATAATTATGATATTATAATTGAATAATGTTTTGATGTGATTTATGCATGAAAATATATGTGTTTTTGTTGATTATCATGTATAATTTAGAAAATGTAAATTCTTGGGAAGAAATCATTATTTCTTTTTAAATTCATATTTAAAATAGTTGTCATTTTATTTTTATGCTGATAAAAATCTTATTGAATATTTTATTAACACATAAAAGCTGTGTTTAAATAATGAAACGGATAAAAACACATTAAAAAGAAGGTTGTAAGGATGAAATATAAAAAGCTGAAAGATGTAATAATTAAATACACTAATGATTTTACAATATGTGTTGTGTTAAGAGTTAAAGATAAAAATTCATTTCATTTTCTTATGATAAAAACAGATTAAATACATTCTTTCGTCTTATAACTAAAGACACAGTAAATAATGTTATTAATTTCATATCTTACACAAAATATACATTCAAACCATTCAAGCTTTTTTTCACTTTTTTTAATTGTCAAACCATGTTTTCTAATGTATTCGTGTTTTTATAATATTCACAGGAAAATATGTCTCTTAAACACTCTAAACAGGTGAGTTTATTAGCAGGACTGCTGGTATTTATACAACTTTTTATACTTTTAGGTTGGTGTTGGATGGTATGTTTATATAGATTCTGTGATTTGGGCTCAAACTAAAGAATATCATTTTTAAATATTATAGTAACTAATTCCTTAATGTACTTATTGGGAATAAAACAAGTGATGTTGTGACTTATAGTTGGCTTATGGGTGTATTAGCTTCTTTTGGATTATTGTTGTATTTTATTTGCAGTGTTATAAAATAGATTAAACTCTTTTGAGTGGAGAGCTATTACTCCAGTTGCAGTAAGTTCATATGGCGATAAATCTGTTGTTGCAAAAGCTCAGTATAATAAATCTATAACTTGTTGTTGTTTAATAGATGTGTTGTTATTTCTTCCATTTTATTATTGTTTATTGCCATTGGAGGAAGTATTGCTATACTAGTTGCACAATATATCAAAAATGAACCAGTGGAAGGTGTATATCCTGGAGTTGCTTTAATCATTCAAACATTTTTAATCTTAATTGGTGGTATACTTATAAGATTTAGTTCAATGCAAATATAATTTTATAATCCTACTTGTTGTTTTTATTATATATTGTAGGTAAATAAAATTATTTAAAAAAAATAATCAATTCAACTACAAAGAATATTTAATTTTCTTAATTATTGCTTGAGGACCAATGTAACTTGACTTACCAAATAAAGCAACAGATTTCCCAAAAGAATTTACCATTTTATCAATAATCTCTGTATTATGTCTAAGAACATCTTTCAAAGTAAAATTAACATAAATGCCATGTCTACTCATAATCTGAATTTCAATTAAATGATGAGATAAGAATGATTGAAGCAATATGGATATTTCTTTACCATAATACTCTCTTCTATTATAACTATTCACAACAGAAACTTGTATATCTTCATAAGAATTAATATATAATTGAGTAATTTTAGAACCAGTTATATTCATATTATTAGCATATATTACCAAATGAAATATGGCAATTGATCTTGAGTTTATTACTGTATGAGTATTCAATTTAAGTTGAACATCATCATAGTATTGAGGTTCAAAATTCAATTCATATAATTCATTCTTTTGTTTTAATATAACTTCATAGCAACCATGATTATATTCATCAAATTCACATTTTGGTGTATATACTAAATCATCAATATAAATACCTAATTTATCATCAATATATTGATTCTTAAATTTATCTAAAACAGATAGATACTCGATTTGTTTTACTGATGCTGATATTATATATAATCCCATCTTGTCTGTAGTTTTATTAACATCAATAATCCTATGTAGTGAAGGTTGAATAGCGAATGGATGATCCTTAGTAAATGAAGGTAAAAAGTATGTAAAAACAACCAACAAAATGTAAATAACACACAATATTTTTCCAGGCATAAACCTTCTCAAATTGATTTTCCAATAGGGAGTTCTATCTTTGTATGATGGTGGTGATTTCTTCAATAACAATCCCATAAATAAAGGTCCAAAAGCAATAAATCCCAAGACAGGATATAAGAATATAAGAGTAATCATTCTATCTCTAGGATACTGAACAAATAATGGTAAAAAGCAAGGGATAATGGTATATAAATTAGCAGAAGTATATAATAAGCCAACTAAATGAAAAAGAAAATATGGAAACACTGGTGATAGAACATAAGTAGCATATAATACACATAACATAGTTGTTGGTAGAATAATTAAACTACTTGTGTAAAACTTAAAATACCATAAAATACCTCCTATAATTCCAGAAGTTTCAAATATCATCGATATATATTCAGTTTCATCTACATAAGTTATTATATCTAAATTGATATGTGATAAATCTTGAAAATGAACTAATTTATAGGTTAATGATAATACAAACACTGGCGGTAATATGAATAACAATGTTGCTAGAGAAACAGGAGCTTTCATAGTTTGCATTGGGTCTAATTTAAACCAAATAAAGTAAATACCAACTAATACAAAATAAGCAACAACATAACCACATATGAAGGTAGTATATTGACTGATTGTCTCTAGAAATGTGAAATGCGTAATTTGTACAATTTCATCATCATCAATATCTTCTTCATCTTCACTTATATTATCTCCTTCTGTTTCTTCTTCTTCTTCTTCTACTTTATCATTATTTGTTGATTTACCAGTTTTTCTATTTCTTAAATTGCTGTTATTATTATTGTTCTTTCCTTCTTTCTTCTCTTTCTTTGCCAATTTTCTCTTTTTAACACTTCTTTCTGAACTTACTCTTGTAAAACCGGGAGGACTTTCTTGGGGAGGCATAAAGTGAACAATTAACATAATAACAATTGGTACAACAATATTAAAAACTACTAAATATTGAGCAGTATTAGAATTCATAAATATTGACCATTTATCCAACACAAATGTCAATTCTACTCCTATATCACTGTTATTTATATAACTCTTATACTCATCATTATCCATTTTACCTATTCTTTGAGCTATATCGATTATCATATCATATCTCGCTTTCACTGCACCTTCTTCAACACAATCTTCATTATCATAATGTGTATGATATTTAAATGTCTCATCAGCATATACAAACTCCAATATATTACTTAATCTCTTTGAATTGGCATTACATACTTCACCACATGTTCCTATTTGTTTATCACCTAATACATACGATTCAGTGAATGAACTACCATGTGTAAATCGAGCTATATCTATTATTACTGGTGTAGAGAGTAAATATGAGTGTACACCTGATCGAATACTATCAAAATGATTCTTAAAGGCTAATTCCATTATTTTTCCTGAATATTTTGCACCTGTTAAAATTGGTTTTGATTTTGCACAACCCATTCCTTCTAGAACAATGGATAAACCACATTTTTGAACATTTGCATTTTCGGCTAATCCCCAAATTGAATTTAAGGATTGTTCTTCTGATTCTGTGAGAATTACAGTTAATGGAGTATGTAATTCAGTATAATTTAATAAATCAGTTAATAATAACATATTCTGTGCGACTGCTAATAAATTATCACTAAAACCAACTGTATTGTAATGAGAGTCTAAATGACCGACAAAACAGAGTGTTGAAGTATTATCTCTATCTTCTATTTCTTTTGGGACAATTCTTGCAATGTAACCACCTACATCGATTATTTCATTGATTTGAGCAGGTGTAATTTTGCTTTTAGGTTTATATCCTGAACTGTTGTATCCTACACGTTCCCAATAGAATTCATTCACATACTTAAAACCTCTTGACTTAGTTCTCAATGAACGGAACTGTTTTTCTATTTCTAAAGTCATTCTTTCCCAGTTTGGATTTTTTAAGGGAAATCTAGGATAGTTAAAATTCTTGGTATATTGCATTATCGATACCCCACTTCTTTTGGAATATCTGGTTTTAAAAGGATCATAGCTTTTGCTTATTAAAACTGATCTTAGTATAACAAATAATAAAAGCATGATTGTAAAAACCTCATTCCTCTTCAATTTTTCAGCAAGATGCTTTCTTTTCTCTAAACTCATTTTTTGGGAATGTTGCTGAAAAATTAATCGTTTCAAATCTAACTTTATTTATTAATTTCTTATGTTTCTTCTTGTTGTTTGTGGATTTTTATCAATAATATTAATCTTAGCGAGACATGGAATACTTATAAACTCATTAATACAAAAATTCTTATTTTATCTACTCTCATACTTCTTTGATATCAAAGGTATTTATATTATTTTATATTTATAGGAAGAAGATATAGTTATTACTATTGAGCAGAGGAGTATAGTCATAAGAAAGTTCAAGATTAAACAAAATATTATTAACTACATTCATCTACCTGTCAGTATTAAGCTAATTTACATAGAGGAGTTTAAGTTAATCCTTCCACAGTTTTTATTGTTTGGACAGTTTTTAGTTGCTTTAGATGGGTTAAAAATCGAGTATCATGCTTCAGAAGAAGGCCCTACATCAAGTATAAGAGTTATTATCTTATTTATTACATAGTAAAGCAGAAGTTCATACAGTATTTCATATTTTCAACAAATCCAATAGTGAGGTTTTTTACTAAGTTATTCTTTTTGAGTATCTCCTATTATATCCAACATGTCTATTTACGTTTAACTAATTTAACTATCCAAATAACAGACAAAGAAGAAGAAACATCTTCAGTTATAATCATTCAAATACCTTATTTATTAATCTCTAATTTAAACCAACCAACTCCATTTGCAGTGCAAAGAATACAGAAATATATATCAATAAGAGATCTATCTATATCCTATCAATATCCAAGTAGAGATATATTATATCCTGTTATCAAACCATTCGATCTTGATATAAATGTATAGTTTTATTTTAATATATCTATATATAATTCTCAATAGTTCTTATATCTAAGAGAGCATATATTATCATCAGCAAATATTGTTATTTCACTCAATTTTAATTCTCCATTGGTAATTGTATTAAGACCAGAAATGCTTCAAACTATATTCAATATGCTTTCAACTATTCTTACATCTTTGTCGAGAGATGTAGCTGGTATGAATTCTAGAATATTCTCTTTTTAGATTCTCCTATACAAGCATTTATTGTTCATATATTCTCATTATCAATTGATATTCAATTTGATATTCATAAATTACAGTTAGAAATGATTGGACCAACTTGTTATGAAGATAAAAAGTATTGGCATTATTACTATTATTCTATATATAGTGTTTCGTTATTATCAACAATCAATTTAGATGAGATTCATATCTCATTATTATCTCAAGCTTATGCATTGTCGTTTAAGCTATATTTGAATGAATTATACTTCATTAACAATATAACAGATGGGATTGAGAAATTCCTCATTATTGACTCAGATAATGAAAAACTAAAACCATTTCATGTAACGTTGGATTATCAACAAAGGAATTGTATATTATAATTATATTTATTTATGTTTATAAATAGTAAATGGTAGTGTAAATATTCAAAACGTAACTATGTTGTTAGAGAAGCAATGTTTTAAACCAAGTGTTATTGTATTTTCCAATATTATTGGAAGTGTTATTCAGTTTGTTAATACTATTTCTTCATCAATGTTTAGTAGTAGTAGAGACAGTGTTAATCATATTTTATCTATATCAATACCTATTACAGTTTCTAAATATCAAGCTGAAGTTCCATTAAATCCTTATACTCAGTCAAAGAAATTGTATTTCAAAGCAATAGGAGTATATTTCATTATATTTTATTATTTAGCTTAATTTTTTAAGTGTGAATTCTCTAACTACTAATTTAGATCCATATTTCACTGATTTACTACAAGTTAATCCATTTGATTTATTCTTACACACATTTATCTCCAGTATAGAATTTGGGTTTGATGATGCAATACAGCCAATGATTGAATTGACCAAAATACAATTTGCACTTGGTATTAATTTAGATCCAATTTGTCATCATGCTTATCATTCTGAGTGTGATTGTCCTGCTCCTTGTAATCATCAATTATTTGTTCCATCCTCTACAGAATATGGTTATTTCAATGTATTTGTTGAAGTTACAAATGGTTGTGTTTTAAACACAGATGGAAAACAGATTATCGATGTTGGATTTCTGATTGGAATGTGGTTAATATTTTGTGGTTATAATAAAAATCCAACAAAATATACCAAATTATTTGATGATAATTCATTCTCATGTTATTTTACTGTGAATTTAAAAGTGAATGATTTTGTATTGAATATTGAACCTGATTATTATTGTATTGATAATGAATTATCTGCATCAATTGTTGAGGAATATGGTTATTCAATTCATATAGTGGATGTGAATGGTTCATTCAAAATCTGCTCATTGATATATGATTTACAGTTTTTATTACATTCATTAGATCTTTCTTCAAATCAAGCAACTAGTGGAGAAAGTACAGTATTAGTTCATGTTGATCCACCTCATGATAGTAACCATTTTAACTTCCAATATGTAAATAGACCAAGAGATTTATTGGAGTATAACTATTATTGTTATTGTTTAAAATATATAGACTTGGTGATAAAAGACTATCTTGTGGCAATTTGAATCAATTGACAATCGTAGTTGGAAAATGTGCAATTGGATTTGATTATAGTATAATCATCAATCTTTATTATTGTAATAGAATCTCCACTGCCTTTGATATTACTTGTTTCTCACTTCATTGATGTATTGAATTATGCACCATTAGTAAGTGTTGATCCAGGTACAAGACTATTACCTAGAATACCGAATAACTTAGACAATACAAGAAAAAGAGAATTAGTTCATACAGAATTACAGTTAAGAACTGAAGAAATAGATTTAAACTTACAATTTGAAGATATGAATATATTTAATATTCAAATGTCTTATTTCCATGTTTTAATATTCTTTTATGATTATCATACTCACTGTGATGAGTGTTATTCGTTTGATATTAAAGGTGATGTTGATAAGGTGTTTATATCTGATGTTACTGAAGATGGAAAGATTCATCCATGTATAATTCTCTTATTTTTATATTTATGTAGCTATATTAAAACCAAATGAAGAATCAGATAGTAATTTAATAACATTTTATATCTCCAACAAATGCAAACATGCTGATAATTATGATCAAGTTAGTAGTAGTGAATGGAGTGCAAGAATCAGTGGATGTAAACTAACCATACTTATTAGAAATGTCAGAACTTTGTTGTTATATATTTGTGATGGAGTATTATCATGGATTCAACCATTGTTACATTCAAGATCAGTTTCATTATATTTTGATCAAGTTCTGTGTGATAATTTCTATCATTTTGAAGAATGTATATATAGAAATATTGTGTTTTTATTCATTTCATATAGTTGCTGATGTATTTTCAATCTATTTAAATGCTTCAAAAGACAATGAGATTGGTTTACCATTCTTACAATTCATTGCTAAAGATACAATCATTGAATTATTACAAAGTTCGTTAAGTGATAATGGATTTATTATTACTTGCCCTCAAGCAAGATGTTGGACTTGCAATAAGGTAAGTAATTCAATCACAACTTTTATTACATCCAATTTATTCTTGTTTGAAAGAGATTTAGTAAAAAAGAAAGGAATATATAATGAGAAATGGAAGAAATTCAATAGCCACTTGGCTTACTTTCAAGCTGTTGAAGAATTTGATAATATTAATATTAGTCGTTTGTATCTAGAAGCATCGAATTTGATTGCTTATGATCTAATCAGTAAAACTCAAGTCTCAAACAGATTTGACTGTAATTTGTTTTATAGACATTGCTTAATGTTAGATACATTCAATGATGATGAATTGGAGGATTTAGATAAACATGTTCCAGCTGATTTACCATTAGATATTAGCTTAGTTTCAAGTTATATGCCAACTTTGTATATTCATCTGTTATCATCATATTAATAGAGTTGAGAATAACAATATATCTGAGAATCCTGATGATTATATGAATCAAGAGTTGACTGAAGAAGACTTATCATCATTAACCAATAGAAGAAGACATTCAACTGTGGAAGACACATTGGAATTCCCAATGCCTTTGCCAATAGCTTCATCTTATCATGTATCGCTTATTGTTATATTTAATATTAGATGAAAGGATCATTTACTCAAACCAAATCAAGAAAAGGAAGAAGAAGTATCAGAAGAAGAGTGAGTATGGTATATAATAATCAAAGACCAAAATTACACAAGTTAACTCCATCACTTATATCATTAAAAATCTCATCAATATCTCTTCGAATAACTGAAGATGTTTATAAATGTTTTATCTTCTTAATAGCTGAGAATTGTTGGGAAAGACCTACTGTATTGTTAAGAAAAGATGATGATTTGAGATGTTTTAGATGTAATAAAGTTCATAAGTATGAAAATGAAAAGAAGAATGATAGTGAAGCAAATTCTACAGGATCTACTCCTAAATCATCAACTGATAGTGTTGGTATATATAAATTCATAATCTTTATTTATGATATAGATGATGTTGAATGTGATGGAAGTTTATTAAGATTGCCAATTCACTTTGAATATATGAAAGTCACAGTTTACACATCAGAGACACATAATCCGCTTTGTAGTTTCCAATTTAACTCAATGTTAGTAGATTTAAGCTTCTTAAATGGATTTTCAATCGATTTAGAATTGAAAATCAGAGCATTTAAGATGATTGATCAGAAACATAGAAATATAAGGCATGATATAATAACACCATTTGTTATGGTTGGTGATAAAAGAGATTGTATTTATTTTAGAGCGTATAACCTTATATAAATAAATATAATATTATATAAATAGACAAGAATATCCTGATATTAGAAAGTCAAAAATAGTGGTTTATGGATGTCAAATTCATGGTTTACCTGATACAGTAGTTGAAACATTGTTCTTCCTATTTAAACCATTAAATGAAGTGTTATTCCCTACATCATTCAGAGTATTTCCAGCTAAAAGTACTTATTTACATTATGAGTTAGAAAACTGTTTAGTTTGTTTCTTTGAAGATTTATCAGAGATTAAATCAAGAGTATTAGTTATTCAACCATCAATTGTATGGGAATACACACAATTAGGTGATATATTAGCCAATTCAGGTAGTTTGAAAAGTAGTACAAATGTCTCAGTGAATAATATGTTTTTCTCTTCATTACCAGATTTAGAAGTAGAAAGTAGTGTTTCAATTGCTGATGCGTGGAAATTTTCAGCTTCTTATCAATGTGAAAGTAAAAAGAGTGAATTTAATGAATCAAATTTACATTTCTTGATTAAAGCTGTTGCTGAGAATTGGTCAATTCAAGTTTCAACAATGGATTTGTTGTTATTATATCATATTTTAGAAACTAATTTGTTATGTGTTATTGATACAGCTCCAATTATATATGATTTAACTGTAGGTAAGATTTTCTCAAAAATTAAACAAACTGCAGGTTATGAAAAGAGAACTGACAGAAGAGCCAATTCATTAGAATCAAATCCAGCTTTAATTCGTACAAATAGAAGTGAAAGTGAAGTTACTCATTCTTCTGTTGGTGCTTTATCACCAAATCTAGTATATTTATGTATATTATTTTATTTTAGTTGTCTTTTAAACATATATCCAATGATTCAAGTGATATAATTCAAACACCAGTTGTTCCTCCAGAACTAGAAGAAGAAGAAGAAGAGAAGGAGAAGGAGAAGAAAGGAGAAAGAAAGAAGAAGGAGAAGGAGAAGGAGAAGGAAGGAATAAACTTAGATGATGATGATAATAGTAATCATACCCCAATACCAAGAGTGAGTAGTACAGCAGAGATATTAATTCCTGAAGGAAATGACAAAGAATCAAGCAATAGTGATTCATACCATCATAATTTCTATAGATCGTTTGAAAATGAAATTGACACAACAACCACAACTACTTCATTAGTTTTTCCAAATGCAATATCAAACACTGGTGGACATAAAAACACATATGATTATACAGAAACAGGATCTGTTCATTCAGCATCAGCATATCCATATGATTATATAGTAGGAGATGTTTATATAGAATTTCCACAGATAGAGTTTAAAATAACCAATCCAATTGCTCAACAAGACGTATTGAAGTGTTGTTTATGTGAAATGAAAGGTTCAGTTCATCTTCATCATAGCCAATTAGAAGGACAAATCACACAGAAAGATTATGTTGAATATATGAATTTAGAGAAACATATATGGGAGCCTTTATTAGAACCATTTGTTGTATCTTGTGCTTTAGAATGGAGTTGGAATGAAAAGTATTTAATTATATATTTGATTATTATATTTGCATAGAATGTATTGTAATGTGAATATATCAAATCCAATCAATGTTAATATAACTCATGCATTTGGTATATTATTAAATGAAGAATCATTTACATCAGGAGTATTAACAAGTGGATCAGGTCAAGTTGCTCCATTTATTATAAAGAATGAAGTAGGAGATCAAGTGAATATTAAGTATTACAATAGTGCTGGAAAACAGACAGAATTTGTTATACCAAAAGATGGTGAATATGCAATTAAACTATCAGATGTTACAACACCAGCAACTAATGGAAGAAGTAGAGGAATGAGTTATAGTGAAATTAGATTCTCAAAATCGAATAGTATTTTAATGACTGTTGGAAAAAGGTCAGAATGGGAATGTGCAGCTCCAATTCCATTATCATCACTTGGTTTATATGCAATTCCACTGTTAAGAACATCAACAACTGGTTCAGCCAATTCACTTAGAAGAATCATCATAATGGCTGAGATAAAACCAGAAAATGGAAATAAATATGTAAGAATAAAGACTGGCGTTCAATTTGTGAATTACTTCAATTGTCCATTGGAAGTGAGAGTTACTTCAGTTGAAAGTATATTTATTATTATTTATATTATACATAGAGCAAGTTGTTGTTCATACAATTCCACCAAATGATTCATATCCAATTGCAATTAATGTATTAAATCCAGGTTATGTTATAGAAATTCGTCCAATTCTATCTGCTTATGAATGTGAATGGTCGAATGTTATAACCAAATTAAAGCCACAGTTTATAGATGATGATTATGGTGGAGATGTTGATGATAATTTGAGTTATGCTCCAACACTTCCAACAGTTGTTCAGTGCAAAAGGAAATACAAAATAGCAAATGATTCAGTTCCACCACAACCTTGGTATTCTCAAATCCATTGCACAAAGAGGAATATGTTATTGAAGAAAACAAAAGAAGTAAATTACAATGATATTCAAAAATCAAATGAGTTTTTTGGTTGCTTTATATCATTTCAACCACTAATGGTTCTTCAAAATTTGTTATGTATTCCAATAGCTTTTACATTAACAAATAAATCAAATCATCACATAACTAGAGGTGTTTTACTAAGTGGAAAAGCAGTATATTTAACAGGAACAAATATATTGGAACAAGATATTTATCTAAGTGTTTTAGTCAGAAATTATACTTGGAGTAAACCAATTTGTGTGATGGAAGCTAAGAAACCTCATCCAAAGAAAGAGAAATTCTTATCCATTCATTTGAATGAATGTAAATGTAGTACAGGGATGAATGCATCAGTAAGTATACCACCAATTGACATAACAATTTCAAGACAATCAAGATTTATCAGGTTATATACACAATATTGGATTACTAATGATACAAACACTAGAATATTATACAAAATCAGCAACTCATATACTCCATTATGGATTGAAGGAAGAATACAATCGAATACATTGTTAGATGGTGAGTTTGAAGATGATAATAATTCAAACTTATCAATAAGAGATTTGCTGAAATCATCAAAGAAAATAAAGGAAGAGAAAAAGAGTGAAGCAAAATTGTCTAGTTTCTATGATTATGAGAAAGATGATATACTTAATATATCTTCTGAAGCAAATATGGTATATAATATTGTGTATATTTATTTACTGAAATAGTTGTTGGCTGAAACTTTATCACCTAAAACATCAACTTCTACATCATACTTTGATTCATCACAATCTGAACAGATTATACTTAGAATATCATTACCAGATAATATATCTCAGTTTGTACAATACACTGTTGATTCTGGTACAGTAATAGGAACAATACTTTCTTCATTATTGAAACTAAAATGTATGGTTATTTATATCAATTATACTATATTCATAGATGATTACATAAATGTTGAAGATTTCTTCATCACTTCTTCTCCAAGTGAATCATCTCCTCAAATTCCAAATGACACAAAAATAACTTCTAAATCACCTTCAGTTTTGTACATATTCCACAGATGTCTATTATTTGACCAAAATGCTGATGCACAGCCATTAGTTTCAGATACTTGTCCGCATATTGTTCATTCAATCAAAACTCTAACAATCGCCTCAGAATCAAGTGAATGGTCAAAACCATTTGATAATTATATGAATAAATTAAAGTCGAACAAACCAGTATCAGTTCATCTTGTACCAAAAGTAGAACAAGGACATAGAAATGCTAATTATGTTGTTACATTATCAAGTGTATTATTCTATAGAGTACTATTATTTATTATAGGCTCATGGTAAATTCTGGAGAACTAGCATAATTACAATTCATTATAACTATTTGCTATACAATCAATTAGATACTGACATAATAGTAACTCAATCTGGAACAAGTTCAATGATTCCTGTTGGTTCAAGAAACGTTGCTCCATTTCAATGGTCTACTGATAGTATATATAAATAATTATTGTTATTCTATTTGTAGAAAATCCTCATACAATCAAAGTAAGAATAGCTGAAAGTGGATGGCAATTCTCAGGTGATTTTGAGATTGATGCAATTGCAGAATTCCCAATGAGAGTAAGAAATTGTCAAGAGAATTTACAACAAATATCCTTTTTATTAATGTTTTAATAGAAATATATTTTCTTTAACTTTTGTTTAATTAGTGAATATATCTGTTAAACAGAATGATAATGGATCAATTTATGTTTTGTTTATACCACCAAAGAGAGAAAATACACCATATATTATCAAGAATTTCTGTTCTTTCACAATATCTTTCAATCAGAAAGGAAATGATAAATGGCCTTGGGAAATAGATACACTATCACCATTATCTATGTACAATTATTCATGGGATTATCCATCTCAAAAACATAAAAGATTGGTTGTAAGATATCCAACATCATTTTCTGGTAAAACAGTTGATATTCCATACAATTTAGAGAAAACAGTGAAGTATAAACCTTTATTGATAGATAAACCGTATAATATTCATATTTATTTTGTATTTATGTAGATTACCATATGATATATTAACAAACTCATATGATGATGTTGTAGAAATAGAGAAGAGTAAGAGTTTCAAACAATATCACATCTTACTAAACAAATCAACATTATACATATTCACATGTCATTGTAAAGCATTTCAAATAGATAAAGAAGATCTTCTAATGACTATTGATTTGAAATATTGTGATATAGTTCGTGATGAAGGAAGAGGAGCTAAGAATATCTCTGAAGATCCAATTATCAGCAAATTTGTTCATATTTTAAATCAGAATTGCTCATTAGCTGGTGTATCTTATGATATATTAAGATCTATATTTGCTACTCAAGATATTAATGAACCATTTGATTTATTCCTGAAGAAATTGATTAGATTGAGTATATATATATATATGTATCTTCATTTATATTTTATAAATTATAGATTATTTAAAACCTCAATCAAAAACACCAAATTTCCCACTTCACAAAGAAACATTCTTGTTTAATTCATGTACAATTGTTCATTCTCCAATATTCTATATATTAACAAAGTGTAGAATAATCAAAATAAGAGCATCAACAGTTGATCAGTCATTGTATTGGATAGATTTATTGAGAAATGCTTGTATTTCACCATACAATAAAGAAGTGAATGAATCAAGTGCAGATTACTACAGTATAAATCCAGCATTACAGCAATTGCCATTTTGTATTAAGAAAGTTCCAGTATTTGTTGAGTTATATTCAGATGGACCAAAGAAAATATTAGAAATATCTGAAGGTGTTATTGGTACAATAAGGAGAAGTCATGAGAATTTAATTTCATCCCTTTATAATGGTATTGAAACAACAGTGAATGTAATTGGAGCTGGATTTTCCATAATAACAAAAGAACCAAAAGAACTTATATATGGTGCAATAACAGGAATAACTATTAAACTAATAACATCAGGAATTTGGACTCAGTGTATAATGACAGTGAGAAGATTACAGTTTGATGTTCCAGCAAGAAATGCATTATATCCAGTGATGTTACAGACATGTGCTTATACAAGTTCTGAGCCAATGAAATGTGATTTTTGTCATTCGTTAAATACTGATTTGGTGAAGAATGATAATAATCAAACAGCCAGACATGGATTTGTTCCAGCTATTCATTCATGTGCTTTATTGTATATCTATAATTATTATGTAATTAATGTTTCAATAGTCGACCAGGATTATCTAAAATGTTATACATTAATCAATTCAACTTTTGGGTTATTCCAGTAGAAATATATTTAGATGAATGTTTATTAATCAAATTAGTTGATTTGTTTGGAATATATTATGAAGCTAGTATAATACAAGAAATTATTACTTTTATTATCAACGAATCTGCAGAAGATCCAGAGGAATTAGATGATGATTATCAATGGAATTATCATACATTCAAAGTGAAGTTAAAACAGAGAAGATGGACTAGAGTATATATCGTTATTATTATCCTCATTTAGATGTTTATTGAATCATTTGTAATTTCTCCATTAAGTGGAATTATTACAATTAAAAACAGTGGTAAAACTTCAGAAACGTATATTTTGATCATATCTTTAATATTTATAGATTAATAACAACATTAGGAGTGACATTTGATGAAACAAAAATGACATTAGAAAGTTTTCAATTATCATCAGTAAGTTGTTCACCAAAGAAATTGTTAATTTCGTTGTTGAAACATTACACATTCCAATGTTTGACTCAAACATACAAAATCATTGGAAGTTTAGATTTCTTAGGTAATCCAAGATATTTACTTTCTAAATTCTCAAACAGTGTTCAAGATGTAATTATAGGAGATGATGATATTGGTTCAACATTGTTTCAATTGATTGGTAATACAATGGAAGGAGTATAATGTTTTATTTGTTTATATATTTATAAATAGTTCAGTAATAGTGGAAATAAATTTACAAGAAGTGTAGGTACATTATTAGCATCAATGACATTCAATTCAACTTACAAAAGTCAAAGAAATGTATCATTAAACAAATACTCTAAATCAAGTACAGAAGGATTCAAACAAGGTTTGAAAATGGCAGGTAAAGGAATATGGGATGGAATTAGTGGAATAGTTTATGATCCATACAAAGGAGCAAAGAAACATGGAGTTACTGGTTTTGCTAAAGGTGCAGTAAAAGGTTTACTGGGTGTGGGAATTAAACCAGTAGTTGGTGTATTAGATTTGATGAGTAAAACAACTGAAGGTTTACAATCATCAGTGAAAAATATATTCAAATTGAAAGGAAGTCAAGAAAGTGAAGATTCTAATAGTTGGATAAGATTACCAAGGGTATTTGGTGAAAATGGAGAATTATTATGTTATGATAATGATCGAAGTTTAGGTAATGAAATATTATTCAATTTATTCAAAGGTAAATATTATGATGAATCTTGTGAAATGTACAGTGAAATAAATATAATGAATTTGGATAGAAGTAGTAGAACAGAATTAGATTATGCATTGTTATTAACCAGAAAACGTATAATGTTATTAGATAATGAAGATCCAAATCTATTATGTATTGTATGGGAAGTGCCATATCATCAAATATCAAAGATACAACAGAATGGAACAAATATTCAAATCATTTTAACAGAACCAATCTCTTGTTTGCCTGATTATCCGCATTGTTATTTATCCAGTGAAACAGGTGTTACTTGTTTATCATTTAGTGATAAAATCTTACATACTTTTGTAGATATTCTAAGACCAGGATTTCCAATGAATCCTGAATTATCAAAGATGCAATATCCATATCCAAGACGTATATTATATTCTAGTCAAATATATTATAAAACTGGTAATTTACATCAATATTTTGATAAGCATATGTTGTTAAGTGGTAATTGCTTATATATTTATCATAACACTCAGTTGGGTATTCCAGCCTGTATAATTCCATTATCATGTGTTAAAGCAATGATTGATCCAGTATAGTTATATTTTTATTATAATAGAAAAATAAAACTCATTTTACTGTTAATCCAACTCGTAATAAAATCATTGTTATAGCTAGATTCTATTCTGAAACGAATGTAGTGAGTAAATCAAAACCATATCTACAATTTAAGAATGATAGTAGTGAAGTTGTAAGTAAGTGGGTTGAGCTGATTAATTCTTCAACTATTGAAGTATCTCCTCCTACTTCAGAAATGTCAGTAGAATTGCCATTAAAAGGATCAACTCCTGAAACTATAAGAAAATATTTATATGAATTGAATACACAATTTAATAAATTTCATTAAATTAATATATACTTCTTTATTTGTTGTTTAATTTATGTATTACCTCTGTTTTGTAAAAGGTGTAATAATTACATTCGAGCTTGGACATATCAAGCTCTTTTTTTCTAATTTTGTCTTTTTCTCCTTAAATGTATGTTTAATTATTTATTTCATATTAAGGTCTGACTCTAAACCTAAGGAAGATACTAAATCCAAGACAGAAGATACTAGGGTTGAAGATTTGAAAATTAAAGCAGAGTATAACTTGTTGTCCTATTTAATAACAGATTCATTTATGTTGAACCTCCAGCCGAGAAAAGAAAAGCTGTAACTGAGTTGGAATCAGAAGGTATTGTAATTATTGATAAGATATATAGATGGAACTAAGAAGATAAAAATTGAAACAGGTGAAGTAAAGAAAGGCAAAAGATCACATAAAGATGTTGGTTTGGAAAAGAATCTGAATGAATTGGTATAAATACTCGTTACATTGTAGTGTCGAACAGTTGCACAAGGAAAAGAGTGTACTAATCCAAATTGTACAAAAACTCATGATGTAAAAGCCTATTTAGCTTCAAAACCACCAGATCTTGGTTCAGAATGTCATGTTTTTGTATATTTTCATTTATACTTTATTTTTTTACAATTAAATAGAAATTAACAGGTTATTGTCCAGATGGTTACAACTGTCGTTTTGGTGATTGTCATATAATGAGAGAAACTCCATCCTTATTATTCAAACCACCAGAAGAACAAACTCCACTTCCACAAGAATTAAACACAAACCTGTTTGATACAATGATAAAAATAAGAAAGAAGGAATATGTATTTGATACATATGAAAAACCAGTTGGTGCATTAGGTGAAGCAGAAGTTAAACCAATTGATTTTAAAGGCAAAGTTTATATTGCTCCACTAACAACAGTAGGTAATTTACCATTTAGACGTATTTGTGTAGATTATGGTGCTGATATTACAACAGGTGAAATGGCAGTTAGTTATAATATATTGAAAGGGCAATCAAGTGAGTGGGCATTATTGAAACGTCATCCATGTGAAAAGACATTTGGAGTGCAAATTGCAGGAAGTAATGGAAGAGTAATGAGAGATGTTGGTGATGTATAGAATATATATATATATAATAATCAATTATAATTATTATAAAAATAGATTATTCGTAAAACATTATCAGTAGATTTTGTTGATTTAAATGCTGGCTGTCCAATAGATGCATTAAACAAAACAGGATGTGGTGCTGCTTTATTGCAAAGAAAAAACAAAATGAAAGATGTAGTTGAAGGTTTTTTAACAGGTTTGAAAGATATTCCATTAGTTTTAAAAACAAGAATTTCTTGGGATAAAACTCCTGTTTTACATGAATGGATTCCTGACATTCAGAAATGGAGAGGATTAAATAATGAAAGAATTTCATGTTTATGTATTCATGGCAGAACAAGAGCACAAAGATATGCAAAGTTAGCTGATTGGAATTATGTATCTCAATGTATAAAAGCACAAACTGAAGATGAGAAACAATTCCCAGTTATTGGTAATGGTGATATCTTCAATTATACAGTATTGTCATATATTATTTATTATTGTTGTAATTTAGGAATGGTATGATCATATTGAGAAAGATGGTATTCCAGGTAGTATGATTGGAAGAGGTGTATTAATTAAACCATGGCTTTGTACAGAAATAAAAGAAAGAAATATCATTTTTTTATATTTTTATTGAATATTTATATTTTCTTTGATTCTTTCTTCTTTTTTTGTAAGACAGTGGGATATTTCATCATCTGAAAGGTTTGATATATTAAAAACATATGTGAATTATGGTTTAGAACATTGGGGAAGTGATCAAAAAGGAGTAAATAATACAAGAAGATATTTACTGGAATGGATGTCTTTTCTGTGTAGATATGTTCCAGTTGGATTGTTGGAACAACCAACACAAATATTAAACCAAAGAATACCAAGGTATGTTGGTAGAAATGATATGGAAACTCTGTTAGGATCACAAAAAGTAGAAGATTGGATTAAAGTGAGTGAAATGTTGCTTGGTCCTGTTCCTGATAATTACAGATTTGTACCAAAACATAAAGCAAGTGCATATAGTGCTGAAATTAAATAAAAGAGATAATAAATAATTTGTTATGTTTGTAACACTATTTTTACAAATACTTAAATATAAATCATCAAAACAATAAATTTTACTTAAAATCTTCTCTTACTGGAGTGAAACTTTCAATTACACGTGCTGTCTCGCTTGTCACTTGAATACAATGTTTCAAATCTACAAAAAAATAAGATATAGAATACATACTTGAAGGAATAACATATACATCTCCAGCTTCTAAATGCTGTGGAGCATCATCTCCTATAAATATGTCAATTGTTCCAGAAGCGACATATGAAGTTTGTGAATGTGGCTATTTATTTCATTATGATAAAGTTAATATTACATGTGCATGGAAAGGATAAGGCTTTGGATGTGGACCATTTGAGTAATCAAAAACTGCTACAGTCATTCGGTCTGTATTAGCCATTCTTCTCACACAATTTTCGAATGGTACTGTGGTTTTTGCTGTAGCATATCTTACAATAGAAGCCATTTTATTCATTTGGATTCGAGCCTAATGTTTGAGAGAATTATATTCTATTTTGCATTTTATAGATTTTTGAATGATAAACAGGTTGAAATGTTGTTCTTCACTCTATTTCATATTAATGCGATGGATGGCGTGACAATGAGAAGAAATTAATTCATATAATCAATTGAATGAATAAAAAAGGTGAATTTAATGAAAATTTTGGGGATAATTACATTTTCATTTTCTGTTTACAGTTAAAATGAAGGGTATTAGAAGTATAATTTCTGGGCTTATATGATATAGTTTTGATGTTGATAGTATTAGTTGCACAGGTATATTGTTCAACTGAGAAGAGAGGGAAAATAAAAATGATTTCTCAAAGTGGTACATTTGGTGATGTTAATAAAAAATCTTATGAAATATATTTAAATGATAAAAATATATGTATAGTTAAAAGAAGCTATGATTATTGTTACAAGTGGGTGTTTAGATATCAGTCAGTTATTGAGAATGATAAGATTTTATTAAACAGCCTAATGCTTGATGGAGCTAATTCAAAATTCTTATTCAGTTCAAGATGTGATTTAGGTCATTGTGAAGCAGATTATGGAAAAGAGCATAGTTATAAGTATAAATTATAAAATATAGTATATAATTAGTAGCTTAAGATGTATACCATTTGAAATAAGTAATATAAAGACAGATATAGAACATTTCACAGAAATGATATGTAGAGAAAAAGAATATGAAGGGATAGAATGTAGAGCAGAATATAAAAATGCTTATATAAACTCAAAAGAAAGTATTATTTTAGTTTTCTCTACTTTTCTTAGTGGATTTAGATGTTATTAATTATATAATTTATAATATGAGTTTAGATACTTATCCTGTTACAAATGAGTTTAATATGACTGCTCCTTATAAATCATATAGAGTTAAGAATAATAAAATGATTACACTTAACTATTATACAAATAAATTTCAATGTCTATTTGATGAAATTACTATAACTAACAAAGGCAATTATTCAGATGTTCTTATTAGTAGTTATTTTGGTAAAATGACTTTTCTATGTTTAGAAAGTGATTGTAAATGTATTTGTATGGTTTCAGACTATCAGAATGAATGGAGTTTTATATGTTTCAAAAGCGGGTCTGATTTTGATATTGAATTTAATAATGCATATAACGTAGTTTATAATAACGCTAAAAATTACAATCCTTCCAATAAAATTGGTTTGGAAAGTACATTGGATGAAGAAGTAAGAAAAGAAACAAAAGCAACAAATGGATATTATAATGAAGATGTAAAAGAAGGTGAAAATGGTTATTATAAAGGATATTTTGTTGTTGATAATACTTTAACAATAATTGAACAATCAAGTGGATGGAGTCAAAGACAAGTTGAACAATTTAAGTTAGTATTAAAATTAGATTCAAAAACAAGTATATATAATAATAACTATATTCATTTTATTGAAATAGAATCAGTGCAAATTGATGAGTATAAATGATGAGATAGTTGATAAAGAAAATAGTGGAGTAGAACCAGAATATGATGATGGGTATTCTGATGAATTATGTAAGTCGTTTATTCCATTAAAAGATGATGGAAAATATACAACATGTAAAGTTGTGATTGAAGATCTTGTTAATGAATATATAAATAGAGAATATAACATAGCTGAAAGTGGATCAGATAGTAAATTGATTATCCATGATCTATCAGATAATACTGATAAAACAATTCCATTAGCTGAATATGAAGATTCAACCAAATTGAATGGAATAATTAACCGAATTACCAAAAATACCAAACCAATTCCTAATGATAAGTGTTTAATTTTCAATATAACAGATTATTATGGAAATCGAGACATTACATTTTATAATGAAGTATCTTATACAAATTTTTATTCTAACACAAGCCTTATGAAAGCAGTTGGCTTATTTTTTTATCAAAATGAAAATCACTACTATTATACATATGACAAAATCAATAGTTGCTATTTAACAACAGCTGATGTTTATAATAATCAGTACATTGTGAATAGCAAAAGTCCTCCTTTCTATCATTCATATGTTGCTTTACAAATTTATAATTATGAAGGATGTAACGAAAATATGAAAAATAATGTAATTGAAGTATTTGAAAATAGAATTAAGAAAGTGAAAGAAGAAGAAGAAATAAGTGACAGATGGAGTGATGATGGAATTGAAACAATAACTACAAATAATGATGATACAATAACTACTACTGCAAGCGATGATACTATAACAACAACTACAAATGATAATACAATCACCACAACAATTGATGATAATTCAGCTGTAACTACTCCAGATGATGATAATTCAACAACAGTTGATAATAATGACGATAATACAAGTAATATAGGAAGATTATATACTCTGAATATGTTGTTATTCTCATTAATATTCATCTTATTCATGTAATGATATTTTCTATTACATGAATGAACCATTATTCACTATCTCAATATACATTGTATTTATGGGGTTTTATCAATCATTTAATGATTATATCGTCTTTTTCTTTTTTTCACTCAAGCTTCTTAGTTTGAGTAAATCACATTCTATTTTGCATTTTATTGAATTGTGGATGATGAGTAAATATTTACAGGGTATTCCTAATTATATTGTATATATTAACGTATATAGAAAAAGAAAATAAGGAAAATAGTCAATTTTCAAAGAAACTAGAATTGAGGAATGTCAGAACAGCAAAGTTGAAATTTGTGTATTGATTTTGTTGCTATGTAGATATTAGAAATTTAAATAAACTGGTGAATAGATGTTTGCTAAATACAAATAGCGATAAACAAACTAATACTCCTTCATATTATCAAAAATTATTTCCTTCTTTGAGTGATAAAGGCGTTAAATACATCCAAAAATCTTTAGAAGATGTTCTGACAAATTCTTATAAATTAATATCTAATGATCAAGCTCCTGTGGTATACAATGAAGAGACGTATGATTTATTTAATGCAGCGTTAGTTTCATTTTATCCATTTCAGAGTTACAAAGAATTTAAAGCATTAAATAGAATTCTCTTCAAAAACGGTAAGCATATGAAAAATAAATATGAAAAATATATCAAATACTATAATCAAATAATATTACCAAAGGAATTGTATATTTGACATCATTTTGTAATTAATCTAGAAAGAAAGATCCAGAAGTGATGGATAAATATACAATGAAAAAAGAAGTAAATGAAGGAGGGGGTAATGCTAATAGAAAAGATAAAGATGAATTGAAGACTAATAATTAAATGAAATAAGAGAAGATAGTTATGGTGATTTTTAATTTAATTCATTTCGTTAATTTATAAATCATATTGTGTAAATAAAACTAAAACTATTAAATTTACAAGAATCTACCTATAATTCTTCTTCTTCTTCATCAATTGATGGTTTTTCCATCAGTTGGTCTTTTGATTCTCCGCATATATTATTAATCTCTTTATTTTCAATCATATTCTCTTTCGATTCAAGTTTTTCATCTTCTTTTTCTTTTGGAATAACAGAAAGTTCACATTCATTTTTACCTTCTTCTTCTATTACCAATTCACTTGGAGCAATAGTAACTGATTTATTATCGATATTAGTATCACTTTTCATTGATATATTTTCAGTATGTGAAATATCTAAAGATAATATGAATGACAATAAATAACTGAAGTATTTCTCAGTCATTGAATTGACTTTGTTAAATTTACAACAGCAAGGAATTAAACAACACTAGATATATAATTATGTGTATATATATATGTACTCGTCTTCTCTGTGGTTCAATATCTCCATATGGAATGTTATTATGTCCATAATCATCCAACCAAAGAGGTTTAAATGGATCTTTCAATATTGAATATAATTTCTATATAAAATTTAAAAAAATCAATAAAATATACTAATGCATGTTTAAATGGAACTACTGTATCATTCTTCCCATGTATAAGTAATGTTTTACAATTCACTTGTTTCAGTTTATCAATTACAGTCAACATATTGGCAGAATTACAACAGAATGATGGACAAATAGTAGCTACTGGTTTAGTATAAGCACTTTGTAAAATCAACTATAATTATTAATATATTTATATATACTCCTCCTGGATTATATTTCATTGCACCATATGCAGCAATTGCAGTTCCTAGTGATCTTCCATAACTATTTCATTAAATAAACTGACTATACAATATTAATGATTTGATTGGATAATCCTTTTCTAAACAAAACTCCACAACTGTATCTAATGCATCATAGAAGTTTTGTTCTGATGGTTTTCCTTCTGCAAGACCATATCCTGGATATTCAAACATTATCACATTTACTGTCTACATTAATTAAACAAATAAATAAATTACATGTAAGTTACAATAGTAAGATTCTGCAATATGTAACATTGTTTTATCTAAACATACAGTACTTGAATGACAATATATTAATGTTTTATTGTTTCTAAATATAAGAAATACCAAAATACCTAATAGATGAGAAGAATATGGCTGGAAATTTAATCCCTGATTTGGTATTTAGCATTATTTTACTTTCATTTTTTGCTACAAGTGAAAATTTCTCACTTTCTTCATCAATTGTTCTATAAAAAGAAATTTCACCAATATATTACTTTCCACCATTTTTACCATAAAATAAAACACTAGAAACAATGCAACCCATCCACTAACTCAGTAAAAATGAATTTAAAATTAATACAACCACATACACTGTATTTTTGTATTAGATATTTATTTATGGATACTCAAGGAATAGTTGATATTCTGTTTTATGTAGCATTGGGAATATTAGGGTTATTCGTACTGTTGCTATTATTCTATTCTTTCTACATAAGTAGCAAAGGATCAGTAATTGTTCAATTGTTTGTGAATACAATTGTTAGAATCTATTTTAGAAGTATATACAGGTTATAATTATCTAATACATAGAAATCACTGTTGTAGGTCATAAGAATTTGCCAAAAGATACACCCGCGCTTATAGCTTGTGCGCCACATCACAATCAATTAATTGACCCATTAGTAGTCCAGACTGTTGCTACCCAGAAAATTCATTATGTAACTGCTGCAATAACTTACCATCGAAAATTTGTTGGATTGTTTGCACGCCTAATGGGCTCAATACCAGTAGATCGTGCTCAAGATATGAAAATTCCGATAAAAGGAAGAATTATAGTAAAAAATAAAGTAATAAAAGTATATTTTTTATTATTGTTTATTCGTTTAGATATATGTTGATGTATCATCCAAATATCAAATAGCGCCTGGTAGTCAGATTCAGTGTTTAGATATGAATTCAAAAATAGCAACTTATCTAACAGAGAATGGAATAACAACCATAACATGTACAAATGATTATGGTCTAAAAGAAATAGAAACAAATAGTTGTACTATCCTACCAAAAGTATTTTTTTATTATTTAAATATAATGTATTTATCAATAGGTTGATCAAGAGCAATTCTTTCATTCTGTAAAACAGAAATGGTCTGAAAAAAAGTACGTTGGAATATTTCCAGAAGGTGGAAGCCATGATAGACCAGAGTATAAATTATAAATATATTATTAAAATATAATAATCATTATATAGTTTATTACCATTAAAAGTTGGCTGTTCATTAATGACACTCTCTTATTACAATGATGATCCAAATACAAAGTTATGTATTATTCCTGTTGGATTACATTATTCAAAACCATTTGAATTTAGAAGTGAAGTTTGTGTAGTGTTTGGTGATGCATTATATCCATCAAAACATATACAAGAAAAGTATAAATTATAATTATTATTAATATAGATTTGCTACAGGTGGTGAAGCTAAACGTAAAGCAGTTCAAAAGTTCTTAGATGAGATAAAAGATCATATCACTGATATAACCATCTCATGTCAAGATTTTGATACTTTACATGCAATAAATACAATGAAAGAATTATATAAACCATCTAGTATATATATATATATATTAGTAATAATAATTATTATTTATAGATATGAGATTAACAAAGAATCAAGATGTTCAATTAACTCGTTTATTTACAATATTATATCATAAAATACCTGATAGTACTGAAATGATTGAATTGTTGAATAGAATTAAAGATTATAATAACAGATTAGAATTATTAAATATTGAAGAAGAAAATGTATTTATATATTGCTATTCTAATATTTATCAATAGTTTATCATGAAAAAGAACAAAATAGTCAATATAATTGGTATTATATTTAATATGATATTATGGATAATTACTTTCATAATTTCACTTCCAGGATTAATCCTTTCTTTACCAATTGTTATACCTATTAGCTGTATATCAAAATTCAAAGCAAAACAAGCCAAAGAACATAGTTCCGTTAAATTAACGGGAAGTGACGTCATTGGTACTTGGAAAGTAATAACTGCTGCTATATTTGTACCTGTTTTTGTGATTATTTATTCTGTTGTGTTGATGGTAATATTTGGTAAAGATTATGGTTATTTTCAGATATTGTTTTCTTCTATTATTTATATTTTAGTTGATTTTGTTATTACTATTTTCTTATACCGTATTTATCTATCTATCTATCTATATATATATATAATAAATAGATTTATTGAGAATATTTGGTTGGAATTTAGGTTTGTATTATAATATATTAACAATAAGTGAAAAAGAAATTAACACACTTCAAGATGTAAGAAAGAAACTGAAGAGAGATATTCGTGATCTGTTAGATTGTAAAAGAGAAGAGTATTTAGAAGATTATCAGAGTTTAGAAGTTGTTAGTCCACAAGATATTGAAAGATATTCACATATTGATTATCTGTAATTGTATTATATATTATGATTTTTAACTTATTTCAATTGTTTGTTTTGTTTAAATATAATACCAAGAATTGTATATATAATGTCTATTTGATTGTTTTTTATTAATAGGTAATAATTACATAATACATGTCAAAAAGTGTAATTACAAAAATTCTCATTATTTCTTTATATGATCAATATATACTGTAGATTTATAAAGAATATGCCTAAAAATAAAGCTATGTATTATGCTATAAAGGTTGGAAGAAGACCTGGAGTATATGCCACTTGGAATGAAGCAGAACTACAAGTTAAAGGATTCCCTGGAGCAGTGTTCAAGAAATTCAAAACAGTAACAAATTTATTTATTTAATTTTAGCTTTCTGAAGCTCAATATTTTGTTGGTGATACAACTCTTTCAATACACAAATCATTTAATGAAAACAATCTAATGGATCAACATACGTTAAGAAACAATTTAAATAAAGAGATTAGTGAAAATCAAACAGATTCTGAGCAAACCTCTTTCAAAGCATCCCCCATTCCTGAACCAGAGGTAAAAATTCCAATATTAGAATCAGTTATAGATCATTTTGATAACAACTATCAGTCACAAAAATCTTCTGATGAAGAAGATTCAAGAATAGCCACTCCAACTACACCAACCAAAAAATCCATTCTTAGTTATTTTCCATCTTCTCCTCTCTTTGACAAGAAGAAAACAGTAGAATGGATATTACAAACAGATGGAGCAAGTAGAGGAAATCCAGGAATGTCAGGAGCTGGTGTTTATATTGAGAATCTAATAAAGAATAAATGTTATAAATATCATTATTTTCTAGGATATAATTATACAAATACTGTTGCTGAATATTTAGCATTAAAATTTGGATTGGAAAGGTTGAAAGAAATACTAATAAAAGAAAACCCGTCAAATTGCACAAATTCTTCTCTATTTATAATTACTGTTGATTCTTTGTTACTATCAAAACAGATTAATGGAGAATATAAACTAAAATCTAAACACTTGGAAGAGTATTATAATGATATTCAGAAATTATTATCATTCTGGAATCCCAAACCTCAAATAATACATGTTCCTAGATCATTCAATAGTGAAGCAGATAAATTATCTAATAAAGGAATTGATTCACATATTCGTGAAATAAAGAAAAAAGAAAAAAATGAGAGTAAAGATAAATTATAGTATTTATTCTGTTTTTGTGTTGATTATTTTTAATTCTGACATACACAAAAAAATATATAATTATTAACACATTAAAATATAAATAACATAATTAACACATGAATATTGAATTAAAACTAGTACTTAAGCACTTTTTGTAAGAATGAAATTATGGTTGTTCAATATCTAGTTGTTCCAATCCTTTATATGCTTTCTGCTTTGTCATGCAATCTTCACCATACATAATCTGAGAATAAATTATCGATTTTTCTAACGCATAAGACTGTATACCACAAAACTTGCATTTACATATTTTAATTTCTCTATACACATATTCATTATTTAGTATAATCCATAAATCAGTATACATTCTTTCTGACAAATAAACTTGAGTATTTCCTATACATATATGAGAACTGATTTTACCACCATCTTTACTGTGTTTTCTTATATATTTTTTAAACAACACATGATAATAAAACCTTGTATGACCACAAGGTCGATAATTTCTTGCCATATACACGTTTTTATTATCATATTCTTTGTTTGTAATTGCGTGATATTCAGTACAACCAAAAATATGAGGATTTAACCATACAGGGATTGCTACATCAACATCAGAATCTTTACCTATCAATCCACCATTTCTTACTGCTCCTAACGCTGAACCCCATAATAAAAAGTATGTCACATTTAAATTATTAAGAAATCTTATTGCCAATTGACATTCTTCTGTTCTATTATGATCATAATCTCTTGGAAATGGTCCATCTGCCCAAGAACAGTATGTAGGATCTTTTGGTTTCTTTCGTTTCGGTAATGGCTGAGTTTTTATGTTGGTAATGACATTTCCTGAATTTTCAATCTGTTCATACCCTTCTGCGTCTGTAAAATTGTAGAAATAAAATAATAATAACAATAAAATAATATAAAATACAATATTTATGTTTAAAAACTTCAAAACAAAAATTAAATAACGACTATAATTGTTTTTATATTTGGAACAATTATTCTATTCTAATTGAAGTAATTTCTAATGATTGATTTATATTCCAAAACATAACAAATGGCTTTAAAGGTGAAGAAATACCTTCAAACAGTACAATTTCTTCATCATCATGAAATTTCACACTAAATGTTCCAATGTTCATATTAAATATGAATTCATAGATTTCCTTATTCTCTATAATTCTCTCTTCACTATTCTCATATTTTATGCCATTGCCCCCATAAAGAGTATAACCTTTTCCATGAATGCTAATACAACAACTTGTTATATCATTATACAGATCTAAACCTGATTTACAATTACATCTTGTCCCACCAAATATAAAATCACTCTTATTAATTGAATTGTTAGATTTGAATAAAAGTCTTATTCTATAAATCCCACTTTTCATCTCTACATTCATATAACAGTGAGCATTGCTCTTTTCATTTCTATGAATGATTTTCATATCATTGTTATTCAAATCAATGTTTCTGTCTTTATTCTCAGCAACAAAATGATATCTATTACTTGGTAGATTAATACTTAAAACAAAATAAAAAGAAATTACATTCATATCACACAAGTTTCTGCAAGTGACAGTATATATTTGTTTACCACAATATATTCTTGAAAAACCTTTGATAATTCCATTATTCTGATTTATTGTAATTCCTTTTGGTAAATCTAATAAATATGAAATTTAAAATTATATATATACTAGGTTGTATTTCAAAAAGACAATTTGAACTATCATAATTTGGTTCAAGATATATATTCTCATAAATATAATAATCAAAAGCGGTTGATGGATAGTTAAAATAAGTTAGAGGATGATTACATAGTTTTGCTTTTAAATCAACACTTTTGATCCTACTTTGTATTAATGTCTTATCCTCTATAGATTGAGGCAACATTCTTATATATTCAACCAACATTTGAAAATCTGATTTTGGAATAATTGATTTATATGTAATTACATCAATAATAACTTCTAAACCAAACAATGAATAAATGAAGTTAATAGAATTGTCTATTTCAAAATTATAATAGATGATAGATGTATATATATATATATTATATACATTCGTTTAAAAAGACTATTAAGCATTTTGAAATAGATTTGTATGTAAAATCATCTTTTCTATTTCTGTATTCCGATAATAATGTTATTGCCAAATTGGATTGTTTTAATATTTCCTGGAAATTCTCATAAAATGGATTGTTTGATTTGTCATTCAATTTCATATCTATAATCAGAATTAATGTGATAATTATTAATCTAATTTCATTACTTAACAATATCATTGTTATATCATCATCTATATTATGATCTTTTAAAATAGATGTATATTTCTCTAGTATTAAAAATATTCACTTTATATATATACTATCTATTGTTATTATTACTTCTTCGTCTTTTTGGTAATAATCGACTAACATTTGCTGAAAATATTCACATTGTATTTGAGTTAAAACTTTACTATATAATCTCAAACAGTTGTTATATTTTGGATGAGTTTTTATATCAGTTAAATTCAATAATTGTAAATGATCTAATGATATTGAATAATAATCAATGTTATTCACATTTACATATCTTAATAATTCTTGAAATTTATTGTCAAAATCTTTATCATCATTCATTATATTATCATTTTTTATGGATTTCTTATAATGATCATAATATTTAAATAACTGTATTAACAAATATGTTTCATTTGGGATAATTAAATACTGATTGTCAAGTATGTATTCTAATGCAGTTACTGATAATTCCGCTATTATATCATCTACTAATAACTTGTAAGAATTAAAGTTCAAATAAGAGGAAGTTAAATCTTTTAATTCAATTAATTGATTGGATGATAAGACTGGAAGGTAATCAAGTATTTTACTCATAATAGTATCATTAAAATGATCAATTACATAAGACTTACATTTATTAAATAAAGACATTTCGTTGTAAAATAAACAAATTGAGAGTATGTCCATTATATTCTTATCAGTAAGTATTATTTTACCACCACTATAATATTTTTCTAACTCATGAAATCCATTAATTGTAACATTTTCACATAATTCAAGAATTCCAGGAAAAGATTCATCTTTCACCAATTCATGCAAAACTTTATTTCTTCCACACAAAAGAGACTTTATTGATCTTATTTCAAATCCTTCAACTACAACAGTTAAATCATCATATCCTTTGTCAACCAATAATTTACACAAACTATTAAAACTAAATGCATATAAATACCCTTCAGGCGGTATTTCATTCTGAATTTCACTCATATGACTAGAAATAAACAAAAGAAAATCAGTTAAAACGAATCTATTTTTAAGAACATATTTTCTTTCATGCTAAACCACTACTTGGTGTTTTTGGTTATTCTGCTATCTTATGGAGCATGTCAAAATGCAGAAGATAGCAAAATAGCAGTAAATAATTCCAATTTACTAAATAATACTGTATAGCTAATATTATTATTTTGTATAGAAAAATTTAAAAACACAAACTGTTGGTCCTACCAATTCAATTTATAATAATGAACTACAACCAATTAATGACTCATTTTGGTTTAATGTCATATCTGCTATAATGATAGTATGTTTTCTTACAGCAGCTGCTATTTCAATTTATAAAGACTTTAAAAATCCACGATTAGTTCAAATAGACGACTTTAAAGATCCAAATCTCTAATTTGTCTATTTATTTAAACAAATTAATAAAATATTAGCTATTTAAAATAACATTGTGTTTATTTAAAACAAGAAAAAAACATAACATTAGTTATATATATTTTTAAATTGTTATAATGAATCGCAAATATAATTTTGAAATGTGGTAGTCTTAGATATCTTAACTTCTAGTTCTGTAGAGTGAATATTATTCTTAATAAACTTTGATTTATCAAATATGAAATATCTCTTCTCATTTTTATTCACTATTACATATGAATAGTATTGAGGTTTATCAATGAATGAGAGAGTAAATTCATAGAAAATAGATAAGATTTCATTGGTTGGGAAATTAGTCCAATCTGTCTTTTGAGGGTGAAATGTATCAGCTGAATGATGAGATGGATATAATACATTCATTACATTTAAGTTAAAATAAAACTAACTGTTATAAAAACAGTAATAATAATAATAATAAAATGATATATATTTTTGTTTTTAATTCTCTCTTCTTTTCATACTTTAATAATTTAAAATTATTTTGCATTGTATGTAAATTGACAATATTACATGGTAATTCTAATAACTTCTTTTCTTTTCTATTTAAATATAAAAAAATAGCAAAAATAATTAATATACTCAGAATTATTTGGTATAATTCCAATCAAATATGGAATTTTCGAATAAACATTAGTAAACAACAAATTATCAACAATCTTAGTAGTAGCTACACTATAATATATATGATTCCATTTCAATGGATATATCAAAGAGATTAACCCTTCTAACACATAGCATAAACTAGTGTATTTGCCACTTATATAGATCAAATTAGTCTCAGTGATAAGTGATATATAAGAATCAATAATTGTATCAATTGAAACATGAGAAAATAGATATGTAAGTGGACATCTTAAATATGGAACTATATATTTATATATAATGATATATATATACTTCCATTTGATAATGGGAATGGTATGTATTGTAAATCATAGTGTAATAAATCATCCAATATCTTCTTCATATTATTATTATTATTATCAAATAATATGGATGAGTTCTTTTGATAGAATGTTGATAGTGTTGAATGTAATTGTGGATAAGATGGAATATTGGAGATTATACCTATAACATGTGTTTTATGTGGTCTTAATAATAATGAAGTTGTGTTAATGTTATTATCAGATGGTTCTAGTAGGAATAATTGACTTATTTTCCTATTATATATATATATTAAAATAATATATTTATACTTCTTCTTCTTCATATATATTATGTACAATAGCCATACAAGTCCATTTCAATATATTATCATCAATAATGAATGGTATAATTGATACTTCAGAGGTTGGATTGTTATTAATATAATTGTAGATGGCTTTTGAACCAATGGGTAATGTAGTAGCTATATATATATTATCAACAATATAAAAACTATATATATATATAATACGCTGTTTTTCATCATACATCACAGTGAATTTAGAATCTACTATGGTATAATATACTACTTGATATATTTGAAATGGAATAGTGGTTAATAAATCAACAGGTTTAGTAGCATTTGGTTTATATATTTTATATATTTCTGGAACAGATATATAATCAATTATTCCATTGTCAATTGGAACTGGTGAATCATCACTCTAAATAACATAATATATATATATACCACTCTTATAGATGAAGTTGTAGAAGGTGCTGGTGTGGTTGTTTCTATAATAATAATAATAATAATTCATAAATATACTACTTACACTACTTACAGATGCTTTTGATTGTGATTCTATTAATAATAATATAATATATATACTGCCAAATCCAAATATTGAGAATAATGACCTTGGTCTCTCAGGAGTAGATGTTCTCTTCGTTATATTATTATCTTTATTATTATTGGCTGTTGATGAACCGACATCTCCATTCTGATTCGCTTGTTGATTATTCTGAATATTTCTATTGATAATATCTACATAAGTATCCTTATGTTTTTCATATGTTATAACTCCATTCTTGGTTGAATAATCTTGGAAATAATCGTCATAATTATCAATACAGATTATATCTATAACATAATAATAATGATTTTAATAAATACTCAAGTCCTTACATAATCTTTCAAACATCATACTATCTGTAAAATCAGCCCATATAAAATCATAGATATAAATCTTCAATACATCCAATAATTGCTTATATAATGATAAACATTGATCTTTATCAATTGTACTAGCACTTTGTAATATATAATATTGTGTTAATTCTGATAATACTTTCTTATTATTACTGTTATTGGAGTAATCTTCATTCTCTAAACATTTACAATTAAATGTTGATCCTTCTTCTAAATATTTCCTATATATCTCATATCCTTGATTATGAGTTTCATTGCTGTTTGAATCACCATCTTTTTCTTCTTTTAATATAAATATATTCACTTCGTTGTATAATGAAACTGGTATTGGGTCATTTCCTTTTTCTATTTGATCTAATAACATATAGCTTGTATAAACAGGTGAATCAATCACTTTATCAAATGATAATCTCAATTCTTTATATTCTTCACTTAGAATGAAGAATCCAAAAGATTCATTTTGTAATGCCTTTAATGTTACTCCTTCTGTCCACAATAAGTCTTGAATTGGATTTTCTACCTTTTTAACTGTTCCTTTTTCACCTTCTTCTGAGTCTTCTTCAATAATTGTGTTAAATGCGGTTTTTATACCTAAATCATAATCTGCATTGGGCTTTAAATATTTATCTATTAGTAATGAAGCTTGTATTGGTTGGTCTGACTCTGGTAGATCTTTGAATTGCTGTAATTCTAAGTAAAATTGGATTCTATGGACTGAGGTGGGTAAGCCTATTCTTTTACAGAACTGTATATAGATATTTCGATATTCTTCTTTTTTCATAACACTTTGGAAGGATATTAACTGAGATACTGGAAATACTCTCTTTCTAAACTTTATAGTTAGCGGTCTTGAACTTTGCTTAATCATATCAGATATATCATCAAGTGTTAATTTAGTTACATCATGTGTTGCAACAGTTACTACATGATCTCCCGGCTGTATATGCTCACTTGCTTCTGCTTCTAATCTACTTCCATCTGTACCTCTGTAAAAACTTGAGACATAAACTCCTCGATTTGAACGATTTGGTAATAAATTCAGTCCAATATTTGTTTGGTTAAAGTTTATATAATATTCTTCGACGTTTGGCATGTTTGAATTATTTTATATCTGTATCAAACCTCTAATAAACACAAAAAATGCAGATATTTCAAAAAAGCTTGACAGAGTTCGAAGAACTTTTTCTTCTTCTCATGATAAAGAAAGAATTTCGAGAAATTTTATTTAACAATTTCTTAATATACATATGACATGCCAAACTAGAGACAATTCGATATGTGTACATAAATCATCAAAATAATGGACTTTAATTCCTTCCGCCATCGTGGCATCTTTCAAAATTTTAAGAAAGATTATGAGTTCACCAGACTCACTACATCAACTCAGCGAATACACATCTAAAGCTTTTTAAATTTAGCGAAGTAGAAATAGCCAGAACAAAAGGCGCGAATTATTTCATTTCGGAATTTCTTTGTTGTTTAGTTGTATTATTGTATATTAATTACGTGGCTCTTTTCATTGTTGTTTTTTAAAAATAAGCATATATTTAATATAATATTATGAGCGAATTTCAAAATCCATATCCTGGTCTCACTCTATTCAAAGGGAAATACGATTACATATGTCATATATGTGGTCTTACAGGGGAATTATTGTGTTGCGACTATTGTAAGTATGTATATCATCTAAATTGTCTCAACCCTCCGCTTGAAGAAATTCCAAAAGATCTATGGGCTTGTCCAGAGTGTCAGGAAAGTATTGATTGGAATTAATTGTTAATAGAGAATAATGAAACAGTAGAATTCCGAAAAATAGCTCGTGTCCCATCGTATTCAGATCTATTGGAGAGTATTCATATATTTATAAATCACCTGTTGTTTAAGAAATACTAATTTTCTATATAGGGAAAACTAAAAGAATGAAATTCGATAATGAGTCAGCCAAAAGTAGTCAGCCAAAAGATAAAGGTAGTAAAGGCAAATCATACACATCAGATTTTCGTGGAGTATATTCACGAGCTGGTAAATGGAATGCACAAATCCAACACAATGGTCATAAGAAGTACTTAGGTTCATTTACATCAGAAGAAGCAGCAGCACGTGCATATGATATAGCTGCAAAGAAGTACCATGGAACTAGAGCAATTACAAACTACGATTATGATGATGATAATAATATAATTAATTATAAACCTTCTACTACCAATACCTCTAATAGTAGTGATATTAGTAATAGTAATACAACAGATAATAATAATGTAAACAATATACAACATAATAATATAGAAAATGAGATAGAATATCATTTCATGGATGAACATACTAGAAATAATGATGTTTCTATAGCTAATGATAGTTCTTTAGCATCTTCAATGCCAGTGATGAATGATTTACCAATTCCAACTTCTTTAGATCAATCTCTACAGAACAAACAGAATAAACAAATGCAACAGCAACAAATACAACAGCAAGCACAGCAGCAGAAGATTGATGAAGATAATAATATCAGAAATATGACAATGAGTATTCCTAAGCCAGATTCTAGTGTAGATATTCCATTCAATTCTCCAGGAGGATTTGAATATATCTTTTATGAGAGTGTTATATGATTTTAAACTTCGTTTCTATTAATTCTATTGGCTTTACTCGAAAATTTTCCTAACCCGATGAATTCGTTCACTTCTTCTCAACTTATAAATGATCAGATTCCTTTTTATAATTCCAGTTTAAGTGAAGGTGGAAGAACATCTGTCACCAATAGTTTAGATACTATGAAACTGTCTTCATCGTCACTTGGACATTTCAATTCTCCTATAATAAATACAATCTCACCACCAGAACCTACCTTTCATGAATTACCTAAAGACAATTAGTTATTTATTATTCCTTCTCCTTAATTTCTTTGTTTTATTTGAAAATTTAATACTTTTAAACTTATATGTATATTGTATGATGAGATATGAAAAACAAAATCAATCAAAATTTTCGAATAGAAAATACCCCAAAACTTTTAAAATGCAGAATTTTCAACCATTCGTTCAGGCGTTGACTTTATTATATTCCGTATTGTTTATAATTATTATTTTCTAGGGTATTAAACCCGAATTGTTAAAGGAAACAACAGATACTATCACATCTTACATTTCTAGAGATGATATTTGGCCTGTGTTAATAGAACTTGTTAAAGAATACTCCAGCAACAGTAATATTGTTATGTACGCATGTCAAGCATTCTACAACAAACAACAAAGTGAGTGGTTTCGTTTAAATGATGATCAGAAAACTCAGATTCATCAAAATTTATTTTCTATATTCGATGATATTATGAATGATAGGTTAACTCTCTCATTTCAACCATTGAATTATTTATGTCTTTCATCAGCTCTTTTTGTGTACAGTAAACCAGAAACTGTTCAACCGTATCTTACACAAGTATTTGGATGGTTAAACAACGCTGGAACATCCATTCCAAAAATTGAATTATGTTTACTGTTGATTAAAGTATTATATATATATATACTATGTGTAAATAGACATTACCTGAAGATTTGCATTCAACCAGTGAAAGTGGTTGTAAAAATATCTCCTCAGTTTCACAATCATCAAATCCATTCATACCTCAACTAATTAGTTTTCTCTATCTCTATTTATCCACTCCCAATATCCCTGAATCAATAATAAAACTATGTTTTGACACATTAAAATCATGGTTAAAACTAGATATGACATTAGAAAATTATCCTGATTTATTCAAGATATATCAACACACATTATCTTTAGATAATCAATCAATAGTTATATTAAGTAGTGACACATTAAATACAGTCTTAAATGAATGTTATCAGTTAAAAACAGAGAATATACCAGTGGTTTTACAACTATTAATTGAAATAGGAAATAAATGGATGAATTTGAATATTAGCAACAACAACAATAATAATATTGACAGTAGTTTTTATTATTATGTATTAAGAAGTTTAACTATGTTATTGTCACAATGTGGTGAGACTGTTATCACTTATTTAATAGATGTAAATAATAAAGATAATATAGAATTAAGACAACAATATATGAAGTTATTAGTTCAATACTTTGATTATTATGATGGAAGTATTTCATCGTTATTATTTGATTTTTGGGAAAGAATTAATGATTTTAGTCAGAGTGAAAGATGTGTAGAATATGGAATTCCATTGTTTTCAACACTATTGCCAATTATAATAAAGCACTGTAGATTAGATAATAGTATTACAATATAATTGAATATATATATATTATTATCGAATAGGGACAAATTCATTTTATAGAACAGCTACACCGAATTGTAAAGATACACTTGTTACAGTATATAATAATTTATTCCAACATTATTTCGATATTTGTATAAAGATATTTGATGAGAATCAAAATGATTGGATATGTCATGAAGCTATATTATATTGTATAAATGGAATTAGTAGTGAATTTCAAAGATATTTAAATAAAGATAAATTACAGACAGTATATTTATTACTCTATTTATATTATCTTATTATGTATAGAATACTCTTTATAATATACCAAATTCAATGATAATTATAAGTAAGTTATATACACTATTCTCATTACCTTTTTATAAAAATGAGAAATATTTAATCAAAACTTATTGTGAATTCTTGTCAAAATATTCATTTATATTCACAACAAATAATAATAATTCATTTTCTACTGATTATATTTCTATTATTAAATATTTATTTGAAAATCTCATTGTTGATGAAGAATCAATTAGCCAAAATATTGGTAAAATATTAATGAACTGGAAATCCATATTAGTTCCATATCTAAATGATTTATTACGATTTATATTGGTATATATATATAATCTATGATATTATAGCAATACATATATACGACTAGTATTAATAGTGAATGTATAAAGAGCATTTATTCAGGCATATCCAGATTAATAACACTCGATGCAAATCAAGCTAAAGATAGAATATTACTATTCATTAACCCAATTATTCAGAATATAGAATCATTAGTTGGTAATTTTAACCAATCCAATGAAATATCCAAACAAATATCACTATACTTTGAGTATATTCGATCATTATTTCAGTTTATTAAATTCACATCAAAGCTGATTAATCCTTTAAATGAGATATTGCAGTTAATATGGAATTGTATTGTTGTTATTGTTGATAATAACAAATACAATGAAGAAATAATGGATTCTATTTGTAGCTTTATATCTGATTTGACATTGAATGAGAATCAGTTTGTTTATGTTAATTTACCAGTTATTGTATATATATATATATATATATATTATTATATTAATATATAATAAATAGATTGAAAAATTGATATTAAATAGAAATGTAGAAACAAATGAGATTCTTATCACTTCCTCCAAGATGAATTTAATTCAGAACTTATTACAAACAACAACTAAAGATATGAATATTATTAAACTCATTACTGATAGTGCAGATATTATCTATATATCATTAACCAATAATATCGTAAATAAGAGAAGTGATATTCATCCAGATATCTTACAATCCCTATTTTCAGTATGTTGTTTTTTAACCTTATTTTATACTTTATAGTTACTTCATATTCACATTATATTTGAACCAATATCATTAATTACATGCTCAGCCTTTCCAATGTTATTTCAATGCTCAATATTATATATGAATAAATCAGAAATTGAAACAGCTAGAAGTGTAGTTAAATTCATTACAACGTTAATCCAACAGTTAGATAAACCAATAATGGTTGATTATAAAGTCGGTTTAACTGATTTGATGAGAAATAGTTTAAATCCTATTTTAGTAAATACTATTAAAGCATTAGCTAGTGATTCAGTTTCTATTATGACTAATAGTTATATTACTCTCTTTTCACATATTCTACAAACATTTACTGAAGAATCTAAACCTATTTTGATGAATATATTTGCTACATCTATGAATGAGTTTAGATTGAATAGTTATCAGAGTGAAATTCTATTGAATACACTGTTTTTGTATGTTATTACTATTAATTATTGTTTCAATAGGAGATTGAATGAAAAGAGAAAATTTGACTTAGTTTGTAATGACTTTGTTAAGGTTTGCAGAGGACTTGAACCTCCTGAAGTTATTGAGAGTTATAACACAAATATTAATTCTTAACTCTTTTTATATGTGTTTGTTTCAATATTATTAAAAATATAGTGAGTAAAGTTTCAAACAGAATCAAGCTTTAATAGAATCATTTCTTGTTTTTCTCATCATCTAGAGATATATTAACCATTTTTATTTACATATTGTAATCATTTCATCAATTATATTACAAAAATGGATAATAAATACAGGCAAGAGAAGTATTTATGCCATTTCTATGAATGTTAGACATAGAAAAGAAAAAAGCAAGGATTTCACAAAAGAAAAACGAAAAAGAAAGTATGAAGAAGGAAATGATAGTTTAACTCATCCACCCCAGAAAATTAGAAAAGAATCTACAGTTGTTGAGCAATCAATATCAAACTCTATGGAAAAGGAAGAATTTAAAATACCAGAATTATTTTTGCAGTTTTTCAATAAAGTTAAGTATAAATTGTTTTATTATTGTCCTTAGTTTTAAAGAACCTCGAAATATACAATTAAAATGTTGGCCGTTACTTTTAGAACAGAAAAATGTTATTGCTGAAGCTGAAACAGGAAGTGGAAAGACATTATCATTTCTTTTACCATTTATAGAATTACACAAAAATAAGTATATTACAAAAGCTATTTAAATATCTAGAAAGATAAAAAAAGCGATTGTATTCAGTCCTACAAGAGAATTATCAACTCAAATATTCACTGTAGTAAGACAAATATCAAAAATATATCCAATGAAAAGTATATTAATTTGTGGAGGTAAAGATAGAGAAAAACAAATAGAAGAATTAGAGAGTGAATATGATATAATAATAGGTACAGTTGGTAGAATATGTGATATGATTCAAGAAGAGAAGATTAAAATGGATGAAATCAATTATTGTGTTTTAGATGAAGCTGATAAGATGTTGGATATATCTTTTTTTTTATTTCTTTTTATTTTCTCTATTTTTTCTTTAATTTATAGATGTAAATGGGTTTTAAAGAACAGATATTATTAATCTTATCATTATTATCATCTGATGCTCAAATAGGGTTATTTAGTGCAACATTAAGTGGAATTGTATGTTGTTATTTGATTTATATATAAAAATAGGATGAAGAAATAAAGAATAAATATATAAAAAATGCAATATCAGTTTCAGTAAAACAGAATAAATATGATATTAATAGAAATGTAGAACAAATTGTACAAGTATGTGCAGAACATAAGAAGCCAAGAAAATTAATTAAATTCCTTGAAGTATTGTTATTTCAACTATTTGTGTTAGAAATTACGAGAAGATGAAAAAGATAAAAGACAAAAGAGTATTATACTGATTATAGTGAATCAAATAAAGAAAATGCATTTCTTAACAAAGTTTCTAAAAGAGAATTGTTTACCAAGAAAGAATAGTCGTTTTAATTCTGATTCACAATTTCCAACAAAGAGTGATAAGAAGAAATTAATAGATAATATTGAATCAGCTGTTTTACATAGTAAAATGACACAGAAATATCATTTTTTAGATAATCTATTTATATTGCAGTTTATTTTAATTCTTGTTTTTTACAGAAAGAGATTTAGCATTACAGAATTTTAAATGTGGTAAAGTTCCTATTCTAATAGCTACAGATATAGCTGGAAGAGGATTAGATATAAAGAATTTGAATTATATTATCAATTATGATTTTCCTTCTAATCTTGATCAATATGTATTTATTATTATTTTCAATTGTTTTTATATCAATAGATTCATAGAATTGGAAGATGTGGAAGAGGAAATATAAAAGGAACAGCCATTAGTTATTTCACAAGAAACTATTCTGCGCTTGCTCCTGATTTAGTTGATTTGTTAAAATCCTGTGATCAGAAGATAGATCAATATTTATTTGAATTGTGTGATAATCAAAACAGAATAAATGCTGTAGATCATTTAGATGAAATGAAAGATGAAGTGAAAGAAGGAGGTGATGATGATAAGGAAGAGGAAGAAGGAGAATGTGATGATGATGAAGAAGAAGAAGAAGAAAAAGTAAAGGAAAGAAAAAGTCATAAAATATTAATAAAATAATTCATTATACATTTTCTTTAAATAACCAAAAAAACATACAAAAACAATAATACACATAGATACACAAATTTTAAATATCATTTATATTAAAGATTGAAAAAATTTACATATAACTCTGTATTTTATATGATTGTAAAAATTGATTACAGCTAATAATACCACTTCCAACACCACACCATCTACTATTTGAACTTACATGAACTTCACTATCAGCAAAATCCAAAAATATAAATTCACTTGGAATATGATATTCTTGATGATCTAACATTATTATATACTTGGGTTTAACTATATTATTCTCTTTACAATATTCATGAATCTCATTCATCAATGATTTATGAATTTCATATAAAATTGAATGATGTAAAGTAATTTTTGACATTACATAATTACCATTCTTTGAATCACTTCCTTTTGGACAATTAAAATAGAAATTATTCACATCACTACATATCTTCCATTCTTCTATACATTTACTTCTACTCCAATTCATTATATTAGCAGGAGGTATTATATTACTACCACCATCACCTGGTGATGTGTTTGTTAGATTATTAAGTGGAGATAAAGGAGATAGTGGTGAAGATAAGATATTTAGATTACTAAAACTATTACTGTTCATATTATTATTATTATTATTTTGTAATATATTCTTATTATAATAATCTCTAATACAGTCAATTATACGATATGAATTATATTTCAAAGAATGAGATGGACCAATTGTATTGATCATTTTATTTTCTATTTTTAAACCTGTTATTAATGTTTGTTGAGGTAGGAATTTAATTACTAAACTTGTGATGTTTGTATTACTATTCTGCAATAGAGATAGACTATGTCGAGTATAATACCAACCTAAATAACCAGTTATTCCAAAATTAACAAACTGGGGGTTATATATTGATGGTATAATGGATTTATCAATCACATTTTCTATTGATATAATTAAAGGAATAGAATGGTTTATGATTGTATTAGTTGAATTTACATTTGTATTATTCTTTACATAATTTGTCTTAGATATTGTCTGTAGTTGGTCATTTATAGATTTCTTTTTATTCAACAACAAATCTCTACTTATTTCTACAATCTTTTTATTACTTTCATTATATTGAGTCACATCTAATTTATTACTCATTTTATTATTATCATATAACTGTATTGAGATATGAATACCCAAACACTTTGCATTTAAAATACTTTTGTTAATAAAACCATCCTCAACTTCATGAGTAATATTATCAATTGATGCTAATGAAAATACACTTGTTGTACTTAATTCATTCAATGATTTCTTTAACAAATTTCTATTTGATCCAGGTGAATTAATATTATTATATATAGAGTTATTTCTACTATGATTGGATACTCTACTGCTATTCTTACGACTATTATTATTATTATTATTATTATTAAGTTGTAATTGTAAAATAGTCGGTGTTTGTGGCTTTGGAGGTAATTTATTCTTATCAATTATCAACATATTATTACTAGATGATGATTTATTAATTGGTTTCTTTCTTCTTAACACTGTTTGTCTATGTGAATTGAGTGATGATGTAGTTGATCTTGCAGATAAATCACTGAAACAGATTGAACTAATTCTATCATTTATACTATCTTCACTTCCTTCTTCATCATCATCTTCATCTTCTCCATTGTTAATATTGTCATTTTCACTATCAGAATCATCACTAAATCCATAATTATAAAATAATTCATTATCTTCTATCATATTCACACTTTCATATATTTTACATTCGAATATGTAATTTGGTTGTAAAAACATTCTTTCTTCCTCCATAATTTCTATTGTAAATGGATTGTAGATTAAATTATTATAACTATTTATCAATAAATAGTCATTTTCATAATCGTATGATTCAATTACACTATCTATTCTATTTATTTCACTATCATTTTCAATGGATGGATATTCATTCATATTCCTCATCTTTATTTCTGTGTCCGGTAGTAAGTCAATTACACCGTTTGGTATATATTCATGATATTTATCACTGGGACTATGGTTCCTTAATATACGCATGTTGTTGGAGGACATTGTTTGGATTGATTCTTTCTTGGTATCTGCTGATTGTGCATTTACTTCAACTGTTTTAGGGGTTGTTATTGATTCTATTTGGCATGTGTTTGGTACATCTATATCATTATATGGTAATTAAATGATACTCTCAGGTGTTTCATCTTTCTTTTCTAATATATTTACTAATTCTACATTTTCATTTATTTGGGGAGTTTCTTTTATTTCGATAATATCTATAATGTATAAATACAAACAAATCATAATATATAGGATAGATGAATATATTCTCTTGTAATAAATTATTCATTTTATGCAGATATCATGTGATTTAAGTATATTCTACACTACCTCATTTTCATTTACACAACCAATTTAAATAAGAGGTTTATAATAGTATATATCATACCTATTGATTTTCCAGAACAACAATTCCCCATAAAAATACTAATGTGATTGTATAACGGAGATTAGAAAAATTGAAAATCTAATACAAATACACACTGTATTTGTGTATAATAAATAAATCATCAATATAATCTCATATATCCATAATAAACAATTAATTACCTTATAATGATATATGTATAACCGTAAGAATATCACTGTATGTGGGTAAACCGTACCAGACTATTCTTAGGTGCCTTCTACAGGTAAGAATAAGCGATTTGAGTGTGAATTAGTTTTTGGTACGGGTTATACTGGAGCAAGCGGTGAATTTAAAATTGTGTATATATTTTAGTGTGTGAATAAATTTATGGGTTAAAATTTATTTTTATGTTTTTAATAGTTTGTAGTGTAGGATAATAATAATGAATAATAAAGGGAAATAGCACAGTGTGCCATTTCCCTATATGTGTTTTTGATTCAAAAAAATAGCCGTTTCAATGTGTGCTATTTCCCTATAGTGTATTTTTACCGTTACATTTTGTTTCTAAAAAATATCCGTTACATTCTTTCTTTAATTTTTTGATTATTCTTGTCTTTGTAGTTAGAATTTAGTTTTAATTATGATACAGTTTCATCCCCAACACATATAGATTCGAATGAAGTAGTTAACTCGAAATATTAACTCTAATGATCATTTAATTAATTAATTCTTCTTCAGCTTCTTTAATGATTTCACACCATCTATTTGTAATTTGGTATACATTTCAATTTTTGGCGGATTGACTGTAGAAGGGAAATTATAATAAATATTGATGGCTTGCCCAACTACCTCTTGATACTTAAATATGTCATCAACCATTAACGAATGTAACTTACTTACTACATCTATCGTTGTCTCACCATAACATTTGAGAATGTCATGCCATTGACAGCCATTGTCTCTTATATAATCTAAATTTCTTTCAAATAGTAACCTCTTCTTAAACAACGACATTTCTGAGTTGAAACTTAGAGTACTTTGAGCTGTTGTAAAATGTCATCTAATTTTATGATGGTTTCATCTAAATAAATTCTGAATAACTCCTCTTGGGCAGTTGTCATCTTTTTATATATTCTTCTACTACCTTTAGCTGCAAATGGTTGAAGGATACATCTGATATCTCTAACTTTTTTAATTAAGTTAGGAAAACCATCCACTATCATCTGAAAATCTCTATGATATAACTCATCATAGGATCTTTGATGTTTAGACATCTTAATATTGAAAATTAATGATAGGGATTGAAACGGATATATTTTTTATTTTCTTGAAACCTAATTGGATGACTCCTATACGTGTTCCAATATGATTGGTCAAAACATATATCTTTATCAACTAACCAATTAATTGAGATAAAAAATAAAAAAATATTCGTTTCATATAGATATTATGATTACTCCTAAAACTTACGTATTAATGGATTTATTAGTGGTACAGATCACAACAAGTGCCTGTACTATACTCATCATACCTCCTGAGACAAATAAGAAGCTTTTAGAAGAAAATGTCAAAATCATGTTGTGTGGTCCAGACTATACTATCAATGAACCTCATTTACAAGTCAATGATGATAAGAAACAGTGGAAGGTATTGTTTCCTCAATGCTTTCGTCCACATGTGAGAACATCTTTAGGTGAGCCATGGGTGCAGAAGCACATCAGCTGGGATGATTTTAGAGAAGATGTAGAGTATGAAGAATTCATGTGTAAGAAATATAAAATCAAAAAGGAGGATCATTTTGACATTCCGAAGATGGATCCAGGTATGGAAGAATTTGTATGCAATCCTATGGGAAACCATGTTGGAAATATAAAAGATGTTGTCTTTGACAGCAAAATTGGTTATATGGTCTACAAGTGTAAGAATGATAATTTAGAACCTCTATACCAATTAACATATCCTGAAGATGATAAAATTGAAGGAATACAATGCTACCTGAAGATATGTCCTGAAAGTAATAATTTTTTAATGGATAACAATGCAAGAATCACAATTCTTGGACCTCAGTTTCATTTAAAGAATCCATTATTTCAGAGATGTAAAGAGCACAGTTCTTATGAGATTATACTTCCAAGAGCTCCAGTTGTCTTAGATACAACATTACCTTACAATTGGGTTCAACAGCATATCAAAATATGTTGGCAGCCTAGCAAAAGCCATTTGATTGAAGATTTAATTGCTAAAGGTATTATAGTGGATCCTTGTGCATAAACATGAGAGAAGTAAAAATATATCCGTTTCAGGATCAAAATTATTTTTTGGGGGTTTTATATGTATATATAGTCATAATAACCTAAGAAAATAATTAAAAATTAAGCTGATCCATTAACTCAATAAGTAATAAAGCAGATGCTTCTTTTTTAGCTAACATATCATTTTCTAATTTTTGAATTCTCTCACTAAATTCATCATCACACTCATCATTAATTTTTTTAAGCAATGGTATTAATTTTGCTGCCTTCTTAGTATATCTGGATATCGATTCTGGCGTTGCTTTTAAGATTTCTTCATCACTCGGTAAACTATTCACAATGTTATGTATATACTGTTCCCACATCTCAAAATTTTTTCTAGCATTGTCTATGTTCATAATTTAAAAAAATTATAAAAATTTTGAAACGGATATATTTTTGCATTTTTAGATTTTTAATTATATTTCATTGGCTAATGCAGATACGTGGTCCAATCATATTGCAATCGATTTCTATTGGTTTTGAGTACCAATCTAGCCACTCAGATTAAACATTCAAGATTCAAGATTCTTGAAGTCAAAGATGTACCCAGGATACCCTTATCCATATAATATGTTTCATCCTATGTATGGAGCAGGTACTACAGGTCCATACAACCCTGGTATGCCTCCTGTGCAGCCCATGTACTACTATGCACCTCAACCTATGATGGCACCACCACCTATGCCCATGTATGCACCACCACCACCATTGTATACCCAGCAACAATCAGTACAGCAACCACCACCTCCATTGCAAAACCCAATCAACACTTTGAGTCAAAGTTCATTTAGACCTATACTGCCTAGACCACCTGTACAAATAGTGCAGAACCCACAGTACCAAACACCACTGAGAAGACCAACCATCCAAGCTGAGCCACCTCCATCACCCAAAGTTCGTAGAGTGAGTGCTGAACAATTTCAACGATATTTAGAGGATGATGAAATTCCAGAGTCTCCACATCAAATTGCACCACCTGTGTCAGATATACCAGAGACACATCCTCAAGCACCAAATGTGAGTAATGAGACCAAAGAAGAAATGAAAGATACATTGGAGGCATTAGATGTGTTAGAAAATCATCCTCAACAAATAAGAAGATTACCTATACCACAGAGAAGAGAATTGATGGAGAATGTAGAAAGATCATCCAAAATGTACAGTATGTCAATACCTGTCAAATTTGGTAAAGAAAAATTTGAAATTGCAAAATCACCAGAAAGAGTGTTTGAAGAGTTAACTGGATATACAAGAGATAGAAATAAGCAACAACAGCAAGAAGAAGAAGAACAACAGTCAATTCCAGAGTGTATGGTAAAAATAAGAAATTTCATAGATTACTTTGGATATGCAAAAATTTATTTTACTTTCAAAGTAGCTTATATCTCAGCAGATGTAATAGAAACTGCAGAATCTGAAGAAACGATGACAAACTGGAAGAGTTTTGACACTGATATTGTAATTTGTACTAAAGGTGATTTAGGTGAAGTTTTACCAGAAAAATTATATAACCACTTATATGACAATATGGGTGAGATATTTAATACTCAAAAATCAGATTTAAGATTTAGATGGATTAATGAAGTAGTAATTAATTTGGCTCGTTCTATTGTCACAGCTGGTTCTGCTACCAATGATAATGAAATTGATAATATAGAGTTACCAGAAGAGTTAGTAAATAAAAAATGCATTATAACATTAAAATTCAGTAAAGCAGTTGGTAGACAAAATGTATGTTTTCTGTATGCAGTTGCTGCATCAATTCATTATATGGAATTCCCTAAGAATAAAAATCGAACACAGTATTATAAGCATTATGTACAATCATATAACACTGATTACTTGGAATTTCCATTAGATCCAATAAATCAGCAAAATGGTATACGTCAGTTTGAGAAAAATAATAAAATCACTCTTAACATATTTACAGTGGATTTTGATGAAGCTATACCATTATATGTCACTCAGATAGATAAATTCAAAAATTGGCCTCATGCCAATGTATTGTTCTATGGAAATCATTTTTACCCAATTACCAACTTAAATGCATTTTTACTTCCATTGAAACAAAAGTGTAGTAATTATGTAGAAAGATGTCCATATTGCTTCTGTAGATTATTCAGTGATAAATCATTCCAATATCATCAAAAAATAAATTGTCAAGTATGCAACAACAGAGGTATTATCAGAGAGTTCCCTGATCCTGAAACAATGATATCATTTAAAAATTATAAGTTTATGCAAATGATGCCAGTGGTACTATACTGGGACACTGAGACATACCAAGAAGATTTACCATCAAATACAGTTATCAAAAATGCAAAAGGTGCATACAAGAAACATGTCATGAGCAGCTGGTGCATACACATCAGTTCTCAGTATCCAGGTACAATTCCAGAGAAAACATATTTTGATGAACTTAAACCAGGTGAAGATCCATCAGTGTTAGAAACAAGATTAGTTAACAAATTCTTAGAGATTCAAGATAATATAATGAAAATATATGAAGACAAGATAGCACACCCACAAAAGATGTGGGGATATATTGAATCAGATGATGCGAATAAAGAATGTGCATATTGTCATAAGCAATTTATCAGTAAAGATAAAGATTTGAGACCTGTTAAGCACCATGACCACTTCACTGGTCAATACATAGCAACTCTATGTAATAAGTGTAACTGGCACTGTGATTTAAGAAATATGTATATTCCAGTGTTGGCACATAATAGCAAAAATTACGATAATAATTTTATTATCAGAGCATTAGCTAAGAAAGACAAAGAATATGAAGCACAATGGATTTTGGAGAATATGAACACTATACAGGATACAGATCTGCCAGAAATTGAAATTCAAGAGTCAAACCAGAATCAAGCCGATATTCCAATTCCTGATATGATATCTAACTATAATGATAGCATAGAAGAAGAAAGAAAGATGGAAGAGCAACAAGCACTGATTAACAACTATAATGCTGACACTGAAACAGATAGTGACATTGAAGAATGTGATACTCCAAGAAGTATGGATCCCACTGTGACAATCATAAATGTTGATCCCACTATTGAAAATAATGATGAAGAAGCATTCAACATGTTACATGAAATGATACATAGAGATAATGTTGTAAATGTATCACCCACATTGTCACCATTAGATGATAGTTCATCAGTATCACCACCTATATTACCTCAGCAACCTGAACCAAGACCTAAACCTTAGAAAAAGAGATATCGAACAAAACTATCCGTTTTAATGAAAACAGATAATAAATTTTTAATGATCAAATTCAAGAAGTTAAGATTCATAGACAGTTGCCAGTTCATGCCCGCATCATTAGATAGTTTAGTAAAGTCATTAAAAGTAGAAGCAAATGAACACTCAAATAAAAAATATTTATTCAAACCAGTATATGACTTTGTTACTGACAGAGAACAATTCATCTATCAAAAATTGACCAGTAGTGGATGGTCAGTGGAAGATTTCATAGATAAGTGGGGATTAGAGAAGGGACACTTCCCATATGAATATTGTGATAGTTTGGACAAATATTATAAAACTAGCCGTTTACCTAAAAAAGAAGATTTTGCTTCAAAATTAAAACAGAGTGATAATATAACAAATATAGAGTATGCATCATGCTGTGAGTTGTGGGATGTCATTCAGTGTAAAGATTTAATGGATTATAATAAATTTTATTTAGCCATGGATGTTCTCACTTTATCCTCAGTATTTGATCACTTCAGAAAAGTTGTTTTTAAAAACTTTGATTTAGACCCTTGTTGGCACTTATCATCACCTGGTTTGTCATGGAGTGTGTTTTTGAAATATTGTCCAGTAGAGATAGAGTTGATTAGTGACCAAGATAAATACGATTTTATTCACAGTGGTTTAATAGGTGGTATATCTATGGTTGGTTCGAGTCGTTTAGAAGAAGCACATAATCACTATATGGACCCACCCTATATAGCAGAACATCCTCCTCAGATAGAATCATATATTTGCTATGTAGATTACAATTCACTATATCCAAGTACAATGGCTACAATGAAACTACCATATGCAGATTTCAAGTGGGAAGAAGGAAATGAGCAGGAATTGATGAATATGTATTTCAGTCAAATATATAACATTAAAACATATGAAGAAATGATTAGTGACAAAGAAAAGCATGTAAATGATGAATGGGATAATAAAGACTCCAGAGGTTATATATTAGAGGTGGATATCGAGCCTCCTTCAAACACTCATAAATTCGATGAATATCCATTATTACCTGAAAAGAAGTGTATAAAGTACGAAAACTTATCACAGTTACAACAGAGTTGGGCTATGGAGCTTGGATTGGTGAATAAGAAAAAACAGCTTAAAAGCAACCAACACCTAGAATTATATTGGATTTATCAAGAAAACCAAAATATGTTGTACACTATCAATATTTGAATTTCTGTGTATCCTTAGGTTATAAGATAACAAAAATACATCGTATCATATCCTTCAAAGAATATCACTTCTGTTTTGATTTTGTGATGAAGTGTCACTTGTTACGTAGAGAAGCCAAACAACACAAGAGAGAAGCAGAAGCAGATACATTCAAATTGTTACTCAATTCAGCCTATGGAAAAATGTGTGAAAATACAGAAAATCGATGTCGATCAAAATTAGTCAATAATGAAGAAGATTTCTTAAAGTGTTCTAGCAATCCTTATTTCAGTGGGTTTGTTAGTATAGATGGTTGTGATTTAAGAATATGCAAATTTAAAAAATATAAATGTCAGGTTAACAAACCAAGTTATATAGGAATGTGTATATTATTTGAAAGCAAGCATTTAATGAGTAAATTTTGGTATGGTACTTTGTATAGAAAATATGGATCAAGCCTCAAGCTTTTAATGACAGATACAGATAGCTTCATATTCAAGGTATTTACAAAGGATATATATGAAGATATTATGAAGGACCCATCATTTCAAGGTAGAATGGATACTGGTAATATTAATTGTGATTTTTTAAAATCCAAAGGTATTAGATATACAAACTCACATAGAACTTCAGAATTGAATTTGATGAAATTAGAAGAAAATAAGAATGGTTTGTATACAATTACAAGATTTTGTGGTTTGAAAGCAAAAATGTATGCATATGAAAAGCAAAGGATAGATGGAACAAATTCATTGTTGTTAAGTGATTCCAGAGCCAAAGGTGTGACTAAAGGATTTCGATTACAAACATGTGATTTCAATTATTATTATGATATTCTCACTGAGTCTAAAAAAGTATATGTAGAGCAATTCTCATTCAGAACAGCACGTCAGTGTATTTATACAGTCCGTATGAATAAGTTAGCATTTACGATTTTCGATGTGAAAAGAAAATATATTGATGTT